>OOFE01010330.1:43981-55871 GCA_900323365.1 Monocentris japonica | reverse complement strand
CACACACACACACACACACACACACACACACACACACACACACACACACACACTCACTTTTCTCATTTTTTTCTCTCTCTATATTTCTATCACATACACACACACACACACACACACACACGGACACCTTCCCCTTCAACAGGGAAGTATCTACAAGGTTGTACCCCCTCCATGGATGTGCCCATGTCATGGACAAAATGTATTCTAATTTCAGCCAGGTTCACTCTCACCTGAATGCCGGTAATAAATCTTGTTTGGTGACAAAAATAAATGTCCAATTAAAGTAGAAATTGACACAAAAAGAAGAGTATGAATAAAAGAATGCCACTTCAAGGACAAAGTGGCCTGTAATGAAAAGAATAAATGAGTGTGAGGTATAATAATCTAGAGCAATCAGATAAAAGCTGTTTCCTCAGAGAAAAACATACCCAAGTGTAGAACCTGAGGTACAGATTGTAAGGTAGTGGGTGATGTCATTCTGTGGCTCAACTGTATAAAATGTTTCCAACTTTAAGAAAAATGTGAAAAAATCATTTTCAATGGAATACAGGTATAATGATGATTTGTGCTTTATGTTTTTTCCCCTTTTCAACCTATTATTACCGCGTCTTCACATATTTTCTTTTCTGCCGTACTGTATATATTTATTAGTTTTTGGTGTTTTTCTTCAAGGTTAATCAACAACTCCTCTTTGCATTCTTCAAACTCTTTTCATGCTCCGTTGATTCTTAAATTTAGGTTTTGAACTTTTTGCTGATTAAACTGGAAGGATTGCATGCAGGTGTTGTCAGATGTTGACATGAGTGTTACACTGATAGCATGTTGGCGAACAGAGTTGAGTAAGATTGCTACAAGTCAGCCACAAGTGAGACTCCTCCAAATGAATCAATCAGTGGATGTTAGCATCATCCGGACAGCCTAATGCAGCAAGGCTTTTGCCATTTACTGTTTTTGTCATTGGTGATATTCATCTGGTTATAAATGGAGCTGTCATGATAACACTACAGAGAATCACGCTAACCCCCATTTACCAATCTCTTCGTCAAATCCCAAAGGGTGGAGCTTTGATTACTCTCGCAATTAGCGGTGTCAACCCCTTCCATGAATTAAGCATTCAGGTTTGGGTTTTCAAATCAATTAGCCTCCTCTGTTGCTATGACTTGTTGATTAATTATAGATATTTAGTTAGGAGAGGAGATGTTAATTATTAATCAAAATTGAATTATGTGGCATAATTAACCACAAAACTTTTCTATTTTTTTTCTCATCTGAGTATGATTCTATTCCTGCTCAAACTGTTTGTGACACATGACAGAATTGAGAGGGTGGCATGCATATGTGACCTTGGCTTATGTGAAAAGGCGTTGAAAGCATTAACAAGGTGCTAATAGCTTTCGTGGGAGTGTTTGCTGTACTGTCAGCAAGTCGCTGTAAGTGCTCAATGTTATCACACACACTCAAATCCAAAATCAATGGGCTCTGAGAAACCCGTTGTACCGATGCATTGTTAGACTCTATTCATCACTTGTTTATGGCTACATGATATGAAGTGAGGTAATGGCATTTATGGGTATTTACAGGTGACATGTTGAGTCCTTAAATGTTATTTATTGTGCCTGCCACTCTATTGCTATTGTAGCCAGTGTCCTTGCACAGATGATATAGCAGATATCTGTCCCTGTATTGAAGGAAAGGTTTGACTTCTTGCAAGGTTGTGTGGGTTATAGAAAGTGATACTAGCAAGTGATAGAATGGATCAACAGTTTCTGTTGCAACATTAGATCTGAATTTCTTCACCATGCAGTTACTGATGACTGATGTGCTATTAAATAGGCAGTTAGTGACTGAAATGTTGTGAAATATTGATGGTCATTGTTTTCTGTTCTTTGGATGGCAGATTTGGGGTTGCTGGTCTCCATCATGCAATGCAAGTCTAACTCGTAATGAAGGGTTGTTTTCATTCCACTGGTGAAAAGCGGGACAGCAAAAATATTTGTCTCCACTGAAGCTGGGCAGGGATCTCTCCATACCAAAGACACTCCAGAAGCTTTCACATCAGGCCCATCAGCGTTCAAACACTAGTAAGAGTAGTAAGTAAGTAAGTAGTAATAAATAAGTAGTATGAAAATATAAGGTAGTCAGTTGGTAAAACAAGTGTGAATCAACTAGTACTGTGCTGCTTTAGCAAAGCTTATACACTTCTTATACATTTTAGGTAAAATTGGTGCACTGGCAACTGCACTTTTAGCAGAATTCAACTTTTTGATTGATGCAGTTGGTGTAGTTCCACACCATCAGCATGTTTTAAGGAAAACATAAAGGAGAGAGAGAGACTGCGGTATTAGTTGCAGTTTTGCTCAATTTCTGTGTGTACTGATGCATTTCATAGCACATTTCAGTAACCAAAGAGACTGTGATGAGATAAGGAGATTACCGCACTTATCATAATCACCATTGAAAGACTCTAAATTTGCATGAACATATATTGCTTTGGGATAAGGCTTACAATGGCAGTGCAGCATATTTGTTCATAACCACAGGTAAATCTGAATGACAGCTGTAAAATGTAGTAGCTAATGGGATGCTAAATTCACCCAGTATGCCTCAGGAGATGCAGATTCACCAGACTCCTTTACCTAATAAATGAAATGGATATCTGATAAAACTTAGAGAATATGCACACAGACAAACACTATGTTAAGACAGCTACATGTATTCAGTCTATACAGTCTGCTATAATAAGTGATTGTACCTAAAACAATAGAGTAATGAATTATGTTGACATATAAAACAATAGTTTACCTACAGTAACTGTATAGTCTAAAAGCCTATGAATTCCACAGTATCCTTTTAACTTCTCTTTTTATTGTTTCTGCAGTACTCTAATGTAATGCACAAAAATACTGAAGGGCCATAACAAAGAGTAATGGCAGAGTTATTATTGTGATATTGCCGTCATGCCTTTTGTATGTTTACAAGGTTGGTAATGTTATTAGGTAAAAGTGAAACTCTTGGTAGTATGCAGATATACAGTATAAAACTGCAATATTTAGTTTCACACTTTCATTATCTTTCATTATCACAAACCTTTGCATGGAAAGATATTGCATTTGTCCACTCATGCCTTTTTGCCGTTTTTCATGGACAAAATGGCCACAAATCACCCACACTCCAATAAAGCACAATGATTCCTGAAAAGAACAAGTTTGTTCTTTGAAACTGTCTGGGAGAGATATACCCTTTATGTAATGAAAATGTTCGGTCAAGCCAATTAAAACAGGACCATTTTGTCTTTGTGTCTTCCCTTCCTCTCCAATTAATTAAATGTGGTTATAAAAGGAATATTATATTCTTGTGGTCTGAATGCGTTGCAACAGACCTCCAGTGGCCATGCACTGAGGTTGAATTACTATGTTGTCAATGAGGCTATTATGGGAGAATTAGGTTTGAGCTTGACACCTCACAAAATGCTATTGTGTGATACTATTATGAATGCTGCATGAAAACGAGTGACTCCAGTGAATGTTTCTAGTTGTGACTGTGGGTACTATTGAAACCTAGTCACTTGTTCCACCCTTTTATTAATTCCTTCAAGCTGTATTTCTCTTTCACAACAGAGATTAACTTACTTCTGTCTCTCTTTCATTAATCAGCTTATTCTGTTCACCCTTTGGTCCTCTTATTCTGCTGCTGGTCAATGCTGGATAGGAAATAAAAACTATTAAGAACTTCAATTGACGTAATTCTGAGTTGGGAAGAGTCAAAACTCTACTCTCTGTGAGCAACGTTACACAATTGCATGCAATGTTTATGGCTCTTTGTCATCTTTTATCTTTGCGCACTTTATGGAAGTTTACTCCTTTACTATGGGAAACAACAATAAATGCAGGCAAAATTACAATGTAAAAAACAAACTCATTTCATTCTTTGAAATTCCATCCATCCATAACTTCATAAAGGACAGTTTGTGGCTTTTCAACAGTAACCTTTACATTTTACAAGATGTGGGCATCAGGAGCCAATTTCAGGCCAGTCAGTCAGACATCAGACACTAAACCACTACAGCAACAGTTGATGCTACACAGCTAGCTAGGCCCTGTGAGACTGTACAGCTTCTGACTTGGAAATGGCTGTAGTTGCGATTTATGCACTACTAAAATAAAAACAGTTGCACCACAAAAGAGGTTACATGTCCCTTAGTAACAGCTACTGTAAATAGTTCTACAACCCAACCTGAAATTACTGCTAGCATTTTTTTGGTTCTTATTGTCCAATATTGAAAGTCCTTACTTCAGTCCTTACAGTCTCATAATAAATTGGTTATACTGTATGTAGGAAGTATGCTTTTTAGAGTAGTTTGAAATGAAAGTGAGTTCCAAACAGGGTGGCCAAACCCACCACATCAGGGAACATTTATCAATAAATTATCCCCATCCTTAAGATAAGCTGCTGAAGTAAAATCATTTCAACCTCCCCATCTCTCTGGCTCTGTCTCTCCACAGAGAAACAACTCATGAAGGAATGGGAAGAAAAATAAACTCCATCAATATCTGACTTTCATCCTAACAATGTATTATTACCTGAAACTACACTTAACCTAAGAATTAAATGGAAAATCGGTATGGAGATAACATTTAGTCAGAGGTATAAAAGAGGAAATTATTGCACTTCTGCTTCTGTTTAGTGCTCTTCAGTGTGAGGTCATATTGTATAGTAGGTGAGCATTTTATCCACCTACATTTCTTGTGTAGTCTGACCTTACTGTATAAACATGCTAGCACCAATTACACTAGTCCCTACAGACATAAAACGTATATACAACAATAAAAATGAATGCATAAAGTATAAGCCTACTGAATCAAGTCGCCCAATCAAGAGAATCATTTCTAGAATACTGAACCAACGTCTTTGTTCAAAACCCAAGGTAATACAAAGAGATAAACAAAAAGAAAATGAGTCTGTTCTTACCGTGCGACTACCTACCATTCTTCTATGAGGTACAATGCACAACTTAATTCCAGCATTTAAATTGATATTTTCAAAGCTCTTTGCAAACAATAAACAAAAATGCAAATGCAATAAAATGCTAGGCAGGGTGTCAGGTGTCAGGTGTCAGGTGTCAGGTGTCAGGTACCAGGTGTCAGGTACCAGGTGCCAGGTGTTCGCATGGTGCCTGGACAGCATTTGTCTTTGGCTAGACCAAAGAATGACCAGGATGGTCCCACTTCAGGTCTCAGATCTGAGATGTAAGGAGTCACATCTTGCTTTGCCTTAAAAGTAATCAATCAAATCTTAAGTTTTCAACACTAAACTGGCAATAGCATTTTGCAATCTGGAGCATTGACACAGTGTGTCGATTGAGGCAGGAGAACATGGGAGTACAATAAGTAGAAAGAGGTTTTGGGAGATCAAGTCCTGCACATTTACTAGATAGTCATTTACTTGCTGGATCATTTGATGTAACTGAAAGTTAGAGCTTCTTCAGAGTTTCTTCAGCGTAGCAGTGAAAACATATATGAAAATAAAAAAAGTATTGGCCTAAGAATTGCACGCCACACCACACAAAAATATAGAAAACATAATTACCAATGGAGACTGAGAATAATTTTCTGTTTGCCATACAGTATAAGAGGTGAACCAGTCCAGGGCAGTCGCAGAGATACCAACCCAGTTTTCTATATATAGCACAATCAATCATGTCATTTGCACTCATCAGTTGATAATTAATAACCTTATAATAACCATAGTTCGGCTTATGCTTTCACTTGTATGTTGTCCGCAACCACAGATTCAGATAGGTTATCCATCACCTCTCCAGCATGATGCAATCATCATGTACAGAAGTGAGTAGTAAAGAAAGAGGAGAAGGCCTGACTGAAAACACATTGATTTCTTGACAAAACTAGATGTGTCCAATTCAAGACCTCAGCAACCCTCCATCAGCCTCAGTACTGCTGCATAAAAACAAACCTAATAGTTTAAATTTTTTTTGTGAAAGTTTTTCTTATTTAACCATTTCAAAAACCTTACCCTACCTTTAACCTTAACCCAGCCTTTATGGAGGGCAGAATCTGCCATAATTAGAAACACATGAATCAATTAATAAATCTATTAATAAATACACAGCAATCCAGAAATACAATCATAAATAACAGAGAGCATATATAAATAAATACATGAGAAAGACAATGCATTAACAAGAAAAATGATAGTCATTTATTTCCCCATTTATTTACTTCCCTATGTAACAATCAGACACGTGGGTGGTGTTTAACACACTATCAGTTGGTCGTTGGTTGTGGTGCACTGCTCGATTGGATTTGCCTGACTTATATATATATATATATGTAGTATGAACCCACAGCATCGCTCACTGAGATACCAGTATGCCTGAGCAACACAATGAGGATTTAAGGAATGCCCTTGGATGCGGTCAAGACAGTCAATGTGCTGGTTGTCATCCCATAATGATGGAAAATCTGGCCATGGATCATTGACATTTTGTGTCTTTGTCACTGAATCTTTCCTTTAAACAGGGTGTACCTTTGACTTGGCTTTTGACACAACTACTGTACATAGGGCAAGAAGGATGGCACAGAAACTGGACTGTTCAAGTTCAATGAGTGAAAGCACACAGAGAAAAAACATGTATATAAAAGGGTGGGACTAAAACATCTCTGTTGAGTTCTTAAGTAAAGGTCTGATTTGTGCACCAAGTTTGCATTACCAAGTATTACAGACATAAACTTTTTTTTATAAGCATCAGGTGCCCAACACGGATAGCAGTGTAGGGCTCCACTAGTCTCACCACAGGGCTACTTATTATTATTAACATCATTTGTCTGAATCTCTTGCTGGTTCAATGGACACTATGAAGATGACATGTTAATAAATGACCCTGGCTACCTCTTTGGCATAGGCCTGTTCCTCATCTGCCCCCTCAGCCTCATCAGCAACACATGTGCACACACACACACACACACACACAACCAATCCCCAACAGGGACAGGAGGTGGCGATTTGTTTTCCTGCAGGTCCCTACTCTGTCTATTGTTGTTTGCACTGAAGGGGACAAATTCAATTCATTCTTATTACAAGAAAGCTCTGATACACAAGAATAAAGAGAGGAAGGAGGCGGGAGGCGGAAAGGTGGGGAGATGTGACTGCCCAGGAGGAAACAAACAGATGAGGGAGAACACAAAAAGTTGCTGAATGCGACAATATGCTGCAAAGTGGAACACAATGGTTCAGCACTCACTCATTCAGTTGTGCATGTGGGAGTTGAGGGCTGCAGCTGTACTAGTGTCATTCCTGAATTCCTGCTTACAGTAACTCCAATGAGTATTACTGAGAGTCCAATGAGTTACTTTAGTATATTGAACCTAATAGGCATCACAAGAGAAACTTGACATTATAAGGTACAGTATACAGTCAATGAATTGGGGGAAAAAAAATCAAATAGGGCTTTAGAGAAGATGTTATTGTTACTTAGAGATGTTTCCAACTTTCAAATGACCTCAATAGAGACAAAATGTTCACTTTAACCATGGGGAGTACAGTTGCAATCACATTTACACAAAAGTGAAATTGTGTTTAAAGGTTGTTTAGTTTGTAACAAATGAAAAGTATCTGTAATTCTGAGATCAAGATTGAGAGAAGGAAAAGGGAAGAATACAGCCTATATACTGTATGTATATACAGTATATATATGTTTACCAATTCAGCTACCATGGACATTTGAATTTGACCACAATGTGCCCAAAGCAAATCAGAGCAGCTAATGTGTAACCAATATTACGCACTACCTCTTCCTTTTTAAAACATTCTACCTGCAGGAAAATGGCTCTCCTTGTGAATCTCCCCATGATGCCTCCCCTATGAACTGTCACATTAATAATCCTATGCTCATATTCAAATGTTCTGTCGAGAGCTAAAGAAAGATTGAGTGCCTTTGCCATTGCGAGGCTAAGATTGAAGACATGTCCCATTGACATTGTTAAAAGTTTATGAAAATATATGAATCCTCAAATGTCATTGGCTGCTGGGGCTCCCAACTCCTGCACAGTTTCGGGACAAAATCAGTCTTTTAATCAAAATGATTGAATACTAGCAGGTTGGATTCAGGGATGTGAATAAAGGAAGTAGTCTCGGGTCGATCTAATGTGAGTGTGTGTGGGTGTGTGTGTGTGTGTGTGTGTGTGTGTGGTCATGGTGGTGGGTGGGAGGCGGACAATAGATCTTACTATGCACATGCAGTCAAAGTGATGTCTGATTTTGCTCATGGTCTATGTGCACATGTGGGTGCCGAATTTTCAAATTAGCGTGACGTGATTCCGATGGCGAATCAACCCTCCGTCAAATGGAGACATATGGTGGCACATCTGCATGCAGAGCCTAGCATATGTTACACGTATCACGTTCCCTCAACCTGTAAGCCAGAATGACATGAAGGTAACTCTTGTGTCTTTGCATTCACAGAGATATTCCGATATAGAAATGGAAGTTTCTGATGGGAATTGTCTTCTGATGCTGTAAACGTAGTTGAACTCCCTACGGTCCTTTGAGTTTCTATCACCCAGCACATTATTTTCCCATTATCGGGGATTAAAGGGAAAGGTCAGGTTTAAAAAGGAGCTTATCTAATTTATCATTGAGTGAGAGTCCTTTTAGTCCATCCAAAAGGGACTTGTCTCGTTGTTTTGGCTTTTTAGATACTAGAGGCCCAATACTCACAGCATTTGTCAGGGGTTCTAATGCAAGCCAATGGTGCTTAAACCTATATGAAACAAGTTTTCTTAAAGAAATGTTTTTCAGACCCATTGTATTAAGTAGTTTGTTAGTGAATACTGAATAGTTTCTGTTAATACAATTAAAAATGCTAGTAACTTCATCTTCTGTCTTTGAAACCAAAACAGTGATGGAAGTGCTTCTTGGATTGACTGAAAAGGCTCCCATTTTAAAATAAATCAGATAGACTTGCTGAACTATCCCTTTAAGCGAGGCAAGTGAAAGGGAACGTTTTTTCTGCTCAGGCTAAAACCCCAGCAGTAATTCACCGACTGGATGCCATTCTCAACTATATTGTTCATTTTTAAGGGGCAATAAAAAGCCCAGAATTCCTTGAATAAGCTTTGTGTCTCCAACTCTGTCTCTGAAGACGTACAGTATGTCTAAACTCTGAAGTCACCAGGTGGACATATCATGGCAGGGAGTCTGGTGGGAGTCTGGTGGGAGCCGGTGATATGGAGCTCTTTTGTGGGACTGGGAGAATGATTGAGTGCCGCGGGCCAACACCAGTTGTCCCGTCTGTTCTGTTGCCACTCTATTCCATCATAGGCACATTTGCCCTAAAGGGAATCTCTGGAGAAAAACGGGTGCTGACCTGTGCACCTGTGCTTCTTTGATTCTGGGGATGGAAACTTGCCTCGCTAACGCAACACTTTGCTGTCTCAGTCCCCTACATCTCATTGCGAGCTTGATGAGTGGTAAACTGGAAATTATCCAGAGTTGGAACGTCGTTGTGGGACGTTGGCCCATTACGGCCTGTCACTCAGTGCAGACAGATAAATGACTTGCCGTCAATCTGGCCATCAAATGAAAAGAATTGTGGGAGTAATCAATGACAAACAGGAAGATGAAAAAAATAATTCCTTACTCCATCACTATGGTGTGAATACATCAAATGGCAAATGAATTTTCTGCCTTCAGCTCCTTTACTACCATCCTCATCTGCATGCAATGCTCCTCAACCAGCCCCATTAGAGGGACAAAGAAGGGAGTAATTGCAGATTAAAAACTAGAATGCTATATGTAATCGCATGGATCAAAACACAATTAAAACTTCATCTCAACCTGTTATAGCTCACTGATGAACCCAACCCCCATCGCTGATCTTAATACTTTAAATCATATAAGGGAGGGTCGTTTGCCGACGGACAGATGAAAACACCTCTTGCGCCCAATAGTAAATTAATCGCACCAATTATTCACCACGGAGAGACGTTTAATGCAAGCCTTTGGAGAAACGGAAGCCGGGCACTCAAATCCTCTCATTTGTAATTGGCTGTCTACTTCAATAATTGATTGGAACAAATGTGAAATGGATGAGAGGGTCTAAGTGTTCTCCATCACACGCTTTCTAGTTCAGCAAGTTCACGGGCGACTGCTCAGGGAAGAGTCCCACTGCACAGATTTAGCTGATTTTTATATCATCTGATTGCTGTGCATGTAAGTGAAGGTAATAGCGGTGATCCATTTATATCATAAGGACTTTCAAGAAACAGTTTGTTTCTTTGTTCAAGCAAGGCTGCAGGCCTCGGAGTCAAATGTCAACAATTTAGAGACAATGAAACAGACTATCTATGACTGTACTATCGTATTCAGTGCAAAGCAAAGCGTGTGTGTGTTTGTGTGTGTGTTTGTGTGTGTGTGTGTTGTAGGCTTGTAGCAAGCTATTCTCCAACAACCCCCACCCCTATCGAACACAATTGACACTTTGCATCTTCTGATACGTGAACACAGACAAGAAAATCCCTTTAAAATTCATGAATTTATTTTTTTTTTTTTTCTACTGGCAAGTAGAAGAAACAATTAGCAGGGGGACCCTCGCTATGGTCCACGAAAATCAATAGTCCCTGACGTTATTGTAAGCCTATTGACCAAATGGTGCTATTGACCTGCAACCTGTACATGCGACAGACATCCTTAGAGGGATTATACTTCTGCTCTATACAAATGTACAGATTACCATGTATAGACACTTAGGCTTGAAGAGTTTCAGTGGTTAGTGTGATCTCCACCTCCATCTTATAAAGCACTGTCATAGAAGCCTATGATAAGGCAGTCTAGACCAAGAAGGGATACTTTTAATTCACTGCATCCTGCATATGCAGAATTGTATTGTGTTTGCTGCATGTGCATGATTTTCCATGTGTGTCAAGATATCTTTACAAGGATGGAAGATGAAGTCATGAAATGAAAACCAGCGTGCTCAGTGGGGCCCTCGGGCAAAAAAATGAATCAATGACGTTGAGCAAGAAGGGCTTAAGGGGGCATGTGGGATGTTGCGCTCCTCTCACTGTCTTGTTGAAGACTGAAAAAAAGCACACTGCTAAGGTACGTATGTATGTACGCGAGCACATGCATGCGTGCGCGTTCATTCACACACCCACTTTCATTGCAAAAAGAATGAGAATGACAATGCTGTGAATGAGCAGAATGTGGGTAGTTGGGAATAATTCAATCACTGCATTACTGGAATTTGTTGAAATTTTGGACAAAAGCTTATCGGAGATGACACATACATACGAGTTGAAGCGTTGTTTGGAAGGTATTCGAAATTACTGTGAATTAAAATATATTTAATCAATTAAATGCATTTTCACATTGCTGAATTTTTGTTCACGATTGCTATTTTGCGGACCAGTTGTTTTGGACCAATGAACATCTGTTCTGTTGTAACTGTGGCTATCTCTCTCACGTCCTTTTTGGCTCTCTTATATGCTTCTGTTGCTGCACAGGGGGGGAAAATCCGCTCGCCATAATGCATGATGGGAATGAGAATGCAGGTGCTGAAATGATCCCCTTTCATGCTGAATAATTGCACAGGCACCCCTCCACCTCCCACCCCCATTTGCTCTTCAAATCCTCCCCACAAGCCTTTGCTGCTGCTTGCTGCGGCGGGTCCCATCCACCTGCCAAGGGCTAAACACTAGTCCATCCATCACCGCACCACTTGACAAATACATTCCATAATAGAAGTTTATTTTTTATGGGAGGCTGAATCAGAGGCCTTCCCATGCATACAAAAACGTGTCAAAGTTATTTATGGGAGCTGCTGAGAAGCACAATATGTCATATCAAACTCCTATTTTCCCTTTCCTACCACAGC
>OOFE01010330.1:12030-25707 GCA_900323365.1 Monocentris japonica | reverse complement strand
TGCACAAACCACACACACACACACACACACACACACACACACACACACACATAAACGCAAACAACACTGAACAGGGATATAATAAAATGCACACACAAAAATCCACACAAAAATCAATAAGAGAAGAATAATGCAAAGAATACTGAATCGTTCAACTAAGACCAAGAGAAGTATTCCTAATATACTTCATGAAGCGAAAGAAAGAAAGAAAGAAAGAAAGAAAGAAAGAAACTGCAAAAAGGCTATATAAGAATGAAACCTGGATAAAGAAAAAGAAAAAATTGTATGAAATTAAGATGTGTATAAAAATGTGTTTTGAAACAAGGTCTGGGAAATGCCCTAACAAATAACTGAATAACTCCTATTAGATTTGATTGCATCACGCCAAGCTTTCCAGCAGTAGGTTAAAAGTGGTTGCAAACTAACAGGGTTTTGAATCAAGTTGAGGAAGTTGCCTGTGCAAAACAAAACAATGTCAGATTTATTATCATTGCATTTCAGAAGGTTTTGAGAAATCCAGTTATTAACTTGTGTAAGGGAATCATTAAGAAAGGTTAAGCTGCTGGCATCACTGTTTATTTAAGGGCACATAAAACTGTGCTGTCTGTGTAACAGTGGAAATTGATATCATGTTTGCTAAATGTGACCAAATGGAAGCATGTGTATAATTAAAACAGCCCTTTGCCTAAAATTGACTCCTGGGTGAGGCCACACATGAAATATACCAGAGGGTGATGCACTCCCGATGACAACAAAAAAACATCTATTAGCTAATGATCTATAGGCTATGGAGTCAGCACAGGAAGTTCCCTAACACCAACTGAACTGTCTAAGGGGGTACAAGAAGTAGAGGCCATAAGGTTGGAGGTTCATTAGGGTCCCAAAAAGTGCAGTCAAAAACAGTCAAGCTTTCTTTTGGTTTCTTTTGCTAAAACAAAAATCTGTGTGAATATTTTCAACAGGTACATGTCCACAGCCCTGTCAGAACAGTCCTGCCAACCACTTTTTGTGTTGCTACCCACCAGTTAAGAAACACTATCCTAGAGTAACACATGACCCTGGTTGTCTGCATGTCACCTGTTCAGCATTGGAGAAACAGTCTATCAAAAACATTCAGTTGACCCCCACGCAGCACTTCAACACATGGCGAGAACGAATTGAGGACAAAATGGCCACAGCGCATCACCTACTGTTCTATCCTCTCAAGAGGGCACACTTTTTAACCGCAGCAGAGGAGAGAGCATGACAAAGGAGAGAGAGAAGAAAAAAAAAACTGTATAACACAGCGTCTAGAAGAGCAAGCAAGCGAATTGCTCGGGCGCCGGGACTGTCATGTCTGTATAAACAGGCATTGATTTTTCTGTCCAGCCCTGGCACCTCAGCCATTTATTCTCAGCTTTGTGGTTGGGGCCCTGTGGGGCTGGAGAAATTCTGTTACAGTCCAGTTGGGCCCTTGAGGCCTGTGTGTGAGAATAGATTTCACCTGTAAACGAGGAGAGCGACTGGAGCCACTTAACAAGGGCAGGGCTGTGTCACCGGAGGGCAGGATGGGTGAAGTCACACTGGATGGATAATGACACATAGAGAGAAAGAGAGAGAGAGAGGAAAGGAGGAAGGAGCAAAGATTGATAGAGGTAGGAGAGAGAAAGAAAGATAGAAAGAAAGATGATTTGAGAGCCGTGAAAAGACCAACATGAAAACTTAAGCATTAAAGACTAAAGTGAAGACACACCACTGCCAATCCCTTGACAACATTTGACTGAGAGAAAATGTTGAGCATGTTTACTGCTATTCTTCTTTTTTATGTATTGTTTCTCCCCTTTTTATCTGTTTCTTCCTGATGATCTCACTTTGCTCTCTTTTTCTTTTCTTCTTCTTGTTCAACTATCTTTTTCTTTATTGATTTCAACTTCATCTTCAACGTCATCATTCCCAACAAGCTGGTCCAAACCTCGGGGAGCTGGGGTTGTGCAGCTCTCTGTTCTGCTACTGGATTGTGGATTTCCAGGCGGTGGACTGCATGATTAGGATAAACTGGTGTGACATCAGCCTTGCCCTGAACGTCATCAACAATAAAAGAACTTCTAGTTGACTTTAGGAGGCACAAAGGCACTTACATCTCTGTTACCATCAGTGGAGAAGCAGTTCATATTGTCAACTGCTTCAGCTTCCTGGGGCTGCAAATCTCAGACAGTCTGACCTTGCCTGACAATACCGAGGAAATCACAAGAAAGGAACAACACATCCACAAGAAATACGGTATGAGCAAGCAGACACTTTATCAAAGCACCACAGAATGTCTTGATTGGAGGCATCTTGGTATGGTGCAACCCAACGTGACCAATAAACTAAATAGAGGGTGGTCAACTCAGGCCAAAAAAGTCCTTGGGTTTGGTATTCCACCCACTGGCAACATCTTTATCAGCAGCTGTTGACAGAAAGTCCGATCAATGATCAAGAACCCAACCCACCCTGGCCACACACACACTGTTTACCCCCTTACCATCTGAGAGCCAAATTCCAGGTTCGGGAACAGCTTGTATACCCACGCTATGAATTTCCTGAACCGATAACACACACACAAACATTTACTATTTACATTTTATCAAAGGCTCTGGTGAATTTCATTACACTCTGATTCAAGCTCCTTAATGCTCAACTTCTATTAGAGACACGTATGAGTGAGAATCCAAATGTACTTATTACAAAATGGGAAAAGAAAGCTGTCGATCCCTTTCTTTTTCTTTGTCGCTGTTCAGTCTTCCGCTTCTACTGCTTCCTCTCTGCTGCATCCTATCACAAACCCAGAGACACTTTCCTTCTCTGCTCCTCACTTTCTTGCTTCTTTCAAGTTTAGGGTGGAGGGGGGGACTACACACTCTAACTGAAAGGTAAGAACTGTGTCTGTGCTGGAAGAAAGATATTTTGCAGGACTACCACCAAGAAGGGTATCAATACAAAAAAAATGGTGTACCTAATTGCTTGAAAATGAATAGTAAGAGCTTCTGCAGTGCACGTTCAAGGGGGTGAGACATCCAGTATACGCAAGAGTTTAAATCCCTCGGAAACAGAAAACAGTGACTCTTGAAACAAAATAAAATGCAGCTCGGAGCGGATGTGGTGGAGCCGTGCAATGCATCTCTCCTGCAAGTGTTCACTTCTTGTTCAAACACTGTTGAAGTGTTTGGACAAAACAGTGTTTCAAATGGCAATCCATTTCAAAAGGATTTCATAGGTTTTCATCTGAAAATTAAATGGGCAGCACAAATGAAGCTACAAATCAGGTCAAAGAACTTTTACTGCTGCCAATTTCTTAGAAATAGCAAAACTAGCCATACACGTATGTCAGAAGGTTATTGTGTATAAATGTAAAACAGTCTTGCCAATTGGATTATGGTCAGGATTCTTAAGTTGTCCTATGTTCTTATGGATAATATACATCTATACAAGCTTTGCAACCCATTATTCTTGTTATCCTTCCATTCCAGGATTATGTGTTTTCTTTCAGAGAGCATCTGTCATAGTTTTTTGAGCAGTGAGCTAATTCTCTTGGCCTTTGATGCGTATTTGCCTCTCGCGGTGCAGTATATTTCACTTAGGATTTAAGCTTGTTAAGGTGCTATTGACAAGAGTGAATTGATTTTGTTGTAACTTTCTCCTTTCACCGTTGTCCGATTGATTAAGTTGTTTTGATGTTGGCGTTATATACACAATACCGTCTCCTTTATCCACTGCTGCTTTGGCGTCATTCATAATGGTTATCTCAGTGATGTGAAACTGAAAAGAAGGCCTGGACATATGCAGTATGCATAATATGTGTAACTCGCCATAATTGAAAGAAAGAAATGTCACTTTTGTAGTAGATTGCGAAGAAAACAAATATTTTTTAAAGAAAAACACGTTTTAAAATACTGAAATTTAAAATTGTATTGTATAGTGAGAAAAAGTCACTTATACATGCATTCGACAGAAGACACAATTCACAGAAACACCGAGCTCCAACATCAGGGGAACCTGTAATTGTGAGGAATTAAAGACTTACTCACACACACACACACACATATACACGCAGCAGAAAGTGAGCCCCTCTGTGAAGTTTCGCTGAAGAGTGACAGTAATAATAGTGTGTGAAGGTTAAGTTAACTCCTAGAGAAACCGTAGCACTCCTGCTGAATGGGAAGTAGAAGGGCAGGTTTGAAAAGTACTTATTAGTCAAACAGGGTAACAACGGCGCCACCCGCACAGTATAATCAAATCACTCTATACACCTAGCTGCAATACACCATCTCAGAGGCAGCCAACCACACAGTCTTGACAGGAGGGTTATTTTTACTGATACGTTGCCTGCCTATTGTCTTACACACTTATTGAAAATCGTGCCATCAACAAACGGAAATAAATACAATGAAGTGTGGATAGGAGTGGGAGGGGGGTGCGATCAGCTCTTATGAACAACTTCTCTTGTTTTTCCCCCTCTGCCCTCGAGTTAACCATCCAATTGTTTGTGGAAAACATAGAGTGCCATGCAATTTTAATGACTCCCACCATGTGTGGATTTCCTGATTCACTTCTTGTCAGCCACCAGTTTTTATTTGGTGCTAAACACTCTTACTTGTCTCCCCTGCGATCGATACGTGGTGCCTTGGAATGAAGCGAGGGGTTCCAATATGATTTTGTGAGATCAGATAGCTCCCTTTGATCCCCCGCCCTGGTTCGTCTGATCTCCTGTATCCGACATATGCATATTATATCTAGGAACAAGAAAGCAACGGAGAAGGACGGAGAAGAAATGGAGGGGGACTGTGAGAGGAAAAAAAAAAACAACGCTGTCCCTGTTCAAGGAAGTGTTTGTTAACCAGAATTAATACAGAAACCTCCACTTGTTATTGTTATTGTTGGTGGTGGTGTTTTTGTTTTAGCTGGCGCTGCTGCTTGTGAGAAGTGCACATCAAGCAAATTAACAGTTGCAGCTTTCTCCTTAATTGCACATATGAGAAAACCAGTGGCTTGGGGAATGGTGTGTGTAAATAGGGTTTAATTTTGTTTCGTTTGCTGCTGGTGTTTTATGATAACAAGCAGGTATTTCGCTTTGGCCCTCCATTGAATAATGCTGTAGCTTATTCTGTAGAGCACATGTATATTAGGAACACTCATACATTACATCTATATTTTACAGACCAATGAACACTGACTGCACACTGACCACATGGCTTACAGCAGATATAATATATTTGCTTGTATTGACTTGACGAGGGACAGTGACAAGTTTTTATGTAGTGCAGACAAAATGGAAAGATTTCTCTAATATAGATGCAAGAAATCTCTAGCAGATTCAATTTAGATAAATATTCTAACCAAGGCTGAACTTAATCTGTATCATCTGTCCAGGAACCGACTTGAATAAACAAGAAAAAGAAGAACAAGAATAAAAAGAAAAGAAAGAAAGAAAGATGAGCCATGAAAGGACTAACTTCATGGAAAGTTAGAAATAGCAAAAGTCACAAGGCTAAAGTAAACCATCATGCCATTCAATCAGTCGATTCCTTGACAGCAAGAAAGAAAAAAATACTCAGACCAAATACAGTATTTATCATCAGTTTTGCAGTGGACCAAATCAATTGTATGAAGGTGAATGAGTGACCAGATAAGAGGACAGATACTAATGAAGACTGATGGTGCTTTAAAGCTGATGGATTCTGGTGAGCAGCAGACTTGCAGGCATCGGTAGGACTGAACTAGAGTTGATGTCCACCGAATTAGTAGAATAAATATTGCCTGGGATTTGGATAACTGCTTTCTGACAATAAGGTTAAACACATTACCTTGAAACCATCCTTGCCACCAACTGGTGTGTCACGGAGATATTACAGATATGTAACTTTGATGATCACCTATAGACTCACCTGCTGACCATTAATCATAGCTAGACATGAGAAGAGAAAATGGATTCATCTAAAAACCTACTCAGATCTTGGGCTGATTGCATGACGTCTGAAGTCTGAGTCCATCTTCAAGTGCACGTGTTGGACCTTCGGAAATTGTAATTGTCCGCTATGTCTAAGAGCATTAGAGGTAATGAGCAAGTGATAGCATCAGTGTCTGGTAGATGGGATGAAAAAAAACAGAGCGCAATAAAGAAAGGGGAGACCAAAGCAGTAAATATCCCTGGGCCACGTACTGCAGATACTAATTGCGTGCCCAAACTTGAGTGCAGTAAATAATGAAATTTTAATTTCTGCTCTTGCCACTGCATTTTCCTCCTTCATGTGTAGAAGAATGTTTCAAAGAAATTTACTGTGTCCACAGGGGGAAAAATGGAAACAGAGTAGAGGGTGAGGGGTGGGATCGGCTGGCTGGGGAATAGAGAGAGAATAGAAAGGGAGAGATGGAATATTTGTTAATCATGACATTTGATTTTATTGGTTGCAAAGGTTTGAAAATATTGATGGGTCCCTAAATTGTCTTATTGAATAACCCCAAACAAGAAAGAAAACAAAAGGCAAACTAAATCAATCGTATCTTAAAGTAATTAAAACAATCTAGCCTTTCAAAACTGCAATTGTTTGAAATAGGAAAAGCAAAACAACCATATTCGTTTGTACTGTAAGACAAACCTATGAGCACGATAGGTCTTTTGTCCACTAGCACATCAGACAGGGTTAAAACTACTTTTACTCCACTGCACTTGCCAGCTATATGGCCATACCAGTTTTAGAGACTAACATTACTAAAACGACCAACTGTGACATTTAGGATGATGCTTCTCAACTAGTGGGGCATGACCTTAAAATGGCCCCATTCTGACTCTGTCATGGGTATATGCCAAAAAATGATATATATAACACAGAGGGTGCCAGAGCTCGTGGAAGTGCCTCCATTCCCTTGCCTATTTTTTCATTTGTGTAAACCATACATTGTCTTTGTGCTCACTGTAACCAGGACCTGAAGGTTTCATGTCAGGTACAAGAGGATCATGTAGTCCCGTGTTAGGTTGGTGTTTTGGGCTCTCCAGGTCTGAGTAGTATTTAAAAATGTAACAGCATTCATACATTTTCATGTTCTGAGACCTACATGTCATTTTCATCTCAGCTTATTTTTCTCATGAAGAACAATGCTATAATGTCAATATGTTTTATTTAATACAATGGGCCTCTTTGGCAAGGTCAAATTTGGGTCCTGATGAAAAACGAGTTGAGAGCCACTGGTCCAGCCTCATGAATGCCCCAGACATGACAAGGGCCTGACCTGACCCACTCAGGGGCCGAGATTTGTTTGTTTGCCTAGATTGGGACATTTACTGATAAATTCCTCATGCTCACCAAAATGTGCAATTGTAAGCAAGTTTTAGATACCAAATAACTTAGTGTTCTTAGTTGTCTTTTGGAGTGACTTTGACCATTTTTGGCACTTTTTGACAGGTCAAATATTCCACCAAATTGAAAACGACAGCATACGTGAACTGACTATGTCAACCCAACATTTGGTACGGCATCATATGACACATGACTGAGGCTGGAAGTGGCATTTTTAGGCTGTTCATATAAAATCCTAATTCATTCCACACTCTGAATTTTTATAATTTAGATAGGTGCTACTTTTACTAGGCATTTATAGACAAAGAAGATCATTACACGTTGTCAAGATGTCACATAAATCCTCACGTGGTGTATCACACCTCCTGTATATGTGGTATCTATTGTTGACATTGTCTTTCCCTAACAAAACCAACATGATGCCACTTCTTCTAAAGAGGGGTGGGGGCTGTGAAGCAAATTGTGAAGAAAAAAAGTGATAGCACTAAGGTGAGAATTTCATCAATTGTGTTTCAAGGTGTTCAAGTTGTATTTTCATTTACTAAATACCCAATTGTGAAAAGAATAGAATAGGCCTAGATATCAATACTTATCAAGGCAAAACAGACACAGGACCACAAAAGCGCTGGTCTAGTATTTCCTCACAATTACCACAAACGGACAACAGTGTACAATAACCATCATTAGTGAGAAACAGCACAACTTTGCTAATATTACCACGCAGCCCTTTGATGAAACAAGAATAACACTATCACAGTTTACTAAGACTATTTCAGACTATTACCCTTTACGCTCATGATCGCTGTCATACTACACAGTAACGTCAATAAGATTATATGTCAATAACAGACGAGCCTAACAGGGCAAGACTCCCTCATTTCTTTCTTTTTACTCCCTGCAATATTTTAAATGAGGGCTCATTCATCTAGGTCCACTGGCAAACAAAATCAAATAAATCAACACTTTCCCCAAATATAAAAATATTTGTGTTGCGGGCAGATAATTAATGAGCACAGCTGCACTAATTAAAAGCCATCTGAGTTCCATTAATCTTGGTTGTTGAGTCGCATCGTTTCTCAAAGTGGACAGCCACGCCTTTTTCTACGCAACGCCCGTTGTCCTTGGACTCATTTTTCAGGTGATTTGGAAGAGCATTGTTGCTTTATTAGCATCATGAAGAAATATGAAAGTACAATTAATAATATAGTCCAAGATGGACATAGAAGAAAGTTCTCCTTATTTCCCTCCACTGTCCATGACTGTGAGGGGAACTGGCGTTTGTGGCCAGTGCAACTCTGTTGTTGTGGATAGCCTTTGATGAAATGTCATGGGGGCATTTGTTGGCTGAGGATGCAAAACATTTTTCTGCCCTTAAGGTGTGAAGCCTTATAAGTTTAACTATTATTTTAACTGTTACAATAATAGTGCAATAACCTCGTCAAGGTAAGAATTCCTTCACACATCCATCAGGAAAATCCATCTGGCTTCCAAGTCCAGCAGAATCCAACTGGAATCTGTTATGTTGTTGGACCAGCCTTCTAGGGTTTTAACTTATTATAGTAGCATGCTTTTTGACTTGTTTTCACAGGATTACACTGGCGGTCTTATCTTATCTCATCGTCATCTTTTGCCATGATGCTATAAATGTAAGGTGTTACGTTAATGGCGATACATACAGATGGATGAAGATATAATATTGTTCTGATTTATACTATTAATTTTAGTAGGTTTTTCATATTGTTTTTTTGTGCTATAGCTTATTTTCTGGTCTTTCAATAAACATACCAGCCATACCAGCAACTCCTACACCCACAACACACATGTTGTGGGTGTAGGAGTGGAATATAAAACAACGCTGACCTCCCACAGTAACACAGCACACATGTGTACACAAACACACATATACTGGGAAGTATTTTGTGGTCACTGTATTGTCCTTATTATTTTTGTTAATAAAAAATCTGTATTATTTATGAACCCACAAATTAATAAGAAAATAAGCCCAAGCAACATTTCCATATGAAGGACCTGGCTAAACCAAGGCACTAAAACCAACTAATCTGCAAAGCCTTCTTCTGTTTAAGGGCTCATTCCTGCTTATCTAATAAAAATATTAATTCTTGGTTTGCTTAGAAGACATGCACAGAGATGGATTGGCAGCGTCGTCACAGTAATAAATGTTAATCCACAACTTTATGTTGCTCTGACACGGCTCATAAATACCATCAAAAACATAAACAGCAGCCTACAAGATGACTGTGAGCCTCTGCCAAAGGTTCTGCATGCAAAAGAGGCAGAGACTGAGGGAGGGAGAGGAAGCATATGGTGCAACACTGCCATAAACTGGTTTTATGAAAATGGCTGGTATGTTTATTGAATTTAACAGTACCTGAGGCGCTAACGAGTCATCGCATTTTAGCATAGCTCGCCTGTAAATCTCTCTGTGAACATAATGATGAACATTGTTTGATTATTGCCACCGTATGCTATACAGCTGAGCATATTTCTACCATGTTATAAAATACATTTTCATTGTTGAGTCAGTTTCAGGCTAGGTCTCTCCGTTGCTTTAGTTCAGACCTTTTAGGGTGACAGTACTGCCCATGTTGAGCATTAGTTAGGCTTGCAAAGGACATCACATTAAAAACAATCATGTGCACTCACATGCAACATGGATCATCTTTACTTGTGTATGTGAGTAAAAATGATGGCTACACACACATGCAGGGTCAGCATCTCCACAGTGGCCAAGGTCCAGGTGTGTGTCTGCCGCCACAATTGATAATTCCATTAACCTGTCACTATGGCAACAGGGGTGGGGAGTCGACTTCCAAACCAAGTGCATTGCATGTGTTGCTTGGAGCGCTGGTGGTGGGGTTGGGGTTGCATATGCTTACTGTTCAGCTAAATTGGGTTTGACAATGTGAATGGTAAAAGAATTTTTCCCTTTATGGGGCATTCCAGCCCACTGTTTTAGCTGCCTGGAAGTGGCTACAGCAAGGAAATGTCCCCTTTTCCAAGTTGTTCAGCTGCTGACAAAATGACTTACAATTGTCAAATAATTTTAGTGTTTATCCATGTTGCATTGCTCTACGTATATTATAATCTGAATGTGCATTGCTATGTTGCTACACCAATGGGAATAATTGCCTTTTTTCCATCCCATAGTCATTCTCCATGGCACAGAGAGGATGTAAGACTCCTGGACCTTCCTGTGGCTCCTGTGGATGAATCTGTATATTACCTACCACAAGCTGTTCTAAAAAGCAACATTAGCCATCTACATTGCTTTGTTAAATCCCTTGTTTTCTGCTTTTTTAATTATTCATTTCTTCATATGCTTTCTGTAGTACATAAAAGTGTTGACAGTAATCACAGGGGCAATGGCCATTAAATCCTAATGTGGCTAATGTTCGCCTAATCAAAGTTTTATGGACGGCAATAACTTTGAAATAACATTTTTTAATTATCCTTTAATTTGAGATGTGATATTGGTGCAATCTCTCATCGGAAGAAAGACCCAAACAATAATGATGCCCCTGGGTATCATTATTGTTTTACACATTCAAGGTAAGAAGGCAGGGCAAAGTACAAGGCCCTACTTTTTATGTATTTATTTTTCACGATGAACATACTTCAGCACTTAAAAGACAATTTGTAAGCAGCTCACTATGATTAAATCAGTAATTGATTTAAAAATGATTTATCAGGTATCAGGACTGATGAGTACTGTACAGTGTTTCTGAGACGTCATACTGTATTTTCATTTATTAAATTGTTTCAATATTTCTGTGACATATAGAAGCACTGTAAAGGAGTCAGAGTGACGAGCCACCATTTCATCAATCAATCAACCGACATGAAAAGTTAATCCATTCATTAGCATTTACTTAACAATTAATTAACACCTGAAAACATCATTGAGAGAGTGGTGACTACATTCCCTTGAAATAAGAAAGGTGGAAAAACAGCACTTCATGAAATTCATGTCACATGATGAATTTCAAGGACCTCTACATCTTGTTATTGTTCCTCCTACCCCCAAATTACCTTTTCTCTTCACTTTCTTGGTGGAACATACAGCATATTTACCCCTTTCACAATCTTCACCACCCAAGCACAGACATTTGAGTGAGTTTATTAGTTCAAAAGGATTATTATTCTAATGTGAAAATGGAACTAATGGTGTGCCAGACGCTTTTTGCACAATTATCTGAGAAAACAAGTCTCGAGTCAAGTCATGTGTTATTATTTGGTCATTTTTCAGGGACCCTTCAAAATTGCCCCAATTATGTTCTATTAAGGCAAGGCCAACCCTGTCAATCAAAGAAGCAACGCTTGCCCCTGCCTTCAAAGACAGTCCACTCAGATTTAATGGTTCTCAGAAGTTTTCATACCAGCAAAGTGATAATGTTGCCCAAACTAATAAAGTTTATGTTTCTCTCTAGATCCTATGATATTGATGCCAGTGATCTGCAGAGCTGTTTTCTGAAAGAGGACAAACAAATGCTCCCTAATAAACACCTGGAAATCTGCATTCGTGACAAGTTACCATTTAAGAGTTTAAAAAGAAAATGGAAATCGAACCTGGATTCTTTTTGCAATTGAAAAGTAAACTCAGCTTCTATTCAGGAACACGAGAAAGCAGAACACAATCAGTGAACTCTTACGGCAGCAAATGGACTATGGGGACATAATCTACAATATGTGCTTACTACCTCACATCTACACGTAGGCACAATAACTTGCCAAACACAATCACACTGTAATACTTTATTCAACCAACACATTGAACAAATTTGAGTAAATGATAAAGTAGATTCAGTCATTCCATTTTCATAGTTCACAGCAGAGAGAAAAACAGTGGAGGACTTCTGTTTTTTCATTTAAACTGTGACGTGGCTTCTCTTGTTTTGTTGAGCATTTTATAATTCCCTTGTTTGGTCTAATCTTTCCACCTTTGCACACAGGAGGTATCGGCGTGTAGTCGAGGTTACACACAAGCATATGGAGTAAACGCACCTCTTTCTATTGATGTTCAGAGTGTACACCTATCAGCCTAGTTACCACTGAAATACGCAGGAAGCTGGGATCACAGTGCACACATGCCCACAGAGCAGTAACAACCTCTTGTGGCTACCACTCCCAACACTGGCACACCTATTTGGGGGCACTTTGCAATCAGTGTATTTTCCTGTTTAAGTAAAGCTGTCAAGATTTCCTCCTACTGTAGCTCTCCGTCTGTGGGTCTTCCAAGAACAGTGATTTTCAACAGAGAGCTCGCGTGTGTTGGGGAGCAAAGGCTTTTGCAGTTTGAGGTTCAATGAGAGCGGTTGTTATTTCTTACGTCAAGGCACATTCACATCTCCCACTACAAAGTCAATTCATCTCGCTTAAAATCCCAATCCCTTCTTTTAAGTATGAAGTAGATTCTTGAATAGTAGCATTTGTGTTAATGTGCAATGTTCATCGCAACTTAAAATGTTTATTGTGCACCAGTGTTAAGCCTCAAGACATCCATTGAGGCATTTTTTTACGTAAAGAACTATATAATATAAAGCTAGATTTGTCTTTTTGATGCCCTGTCACTTCTGATGGCAAGTCTGTCACACCCCAAAGTCTTATTGTCCCCTGCTGTTCCCCGTTTTCCAAAACTTGTGCTAGGTCAGCTCCAAACACATGCACTGCCATTGGGAATTTTTGGCAACCCGGGTGTCACATGCGAGCAAAACATCTGTTGTTTTACCGCCCTGGCCAAACCCATTCTGTCGCAGAGAATCGTGGAAATGAGAAACAGTGTCACCCCACCGATCTGACACCATTGCCCGGTTGCCTTTTTCTCTGTACATGTACACACACGCCATACACATGTGCACACTTCCCTTTTTTGATTCATTCGCAGTCACATCCATGAAGAGAACCGAGATGATGATACACTAGGAAATGTACTGTACTGTAGATGGACAAAGTGTATTAGCAAACCTACTCTTTTAGTCTCAATTTCTTGTGAGCATGCATGCACATAGACAAAATACACACACAACCTACTGACATCATTCAATTTCTACCATATCCAGCATTCTAAAAATACCAGGTGAATGTTGGGGGGGTGTTTTGATAAAGAAAGCCTCTGTGACATGGCCCAATGCTGCAATCAATCTCCTCCATCTCCCCTTCTCTCTCTTTCTCTCTGTTTTCATATCTCATTGTCCCTCCCTTTTTGTCCTACCTCTCCCTCCTCTCTGTCTAACTCTATCTTGCTTGAGAGCTAACATATGTCTCCAATCATTTCCTCCCTGCCCCCATCCCCTCTCCTTCTCCTTCCTCCCAGATTCCTCTCTCTCTCTCTCTCTCTCTCTCTCGC
>OOFE01010325.1:4884-18841 GCA_900323365.1 Monocentris japonica | reverse complement strand
CCCCCCACCCACCCACACACACACACACACAACAAAGGCAACTTGCACACATTTCCCACTTGCACCTTATTGCACACATCTCTTGTCTTGTTATATGTTTTGTCTTTTTTTTATAATTTATAATGTGAATTTGTTTTTTTAGATTTTATATTTTTGACTTGTTTCTTTATATTTTTGACTTGTTTTTCTTCTCTTAAATGTTGCACCATCAGACCAAGGCAAATTCCTTGTACGTGTAAACTTACTTGGCAATAAACCCCCATTCTGATTCTGATTCTGATATACAAAATATTGTTGCAATAACAATAAGAAGTATTGGTTGGAAGTTGTTATCTCAGTATAGGTTGGTTTCCATTCAGTGAGTGAGCCTTGACCAGTGGAAGTGAGAGCAGTCAACAGACAGACTCAAATATGTAGGCAGGAGCAGAGAGGGGAAGGAAGGAAAGACAGGAAGTAAGGATGAGAGACACCTGGACATGACGAACTCAATAACACTTTGTCCTCATCCAGGAAAGCAGCTAAAGCCACTCAGCATTTTGTTTGACATCAACCACCTGGTCTAGAGCTAGCAAACTTTACATGTGCATGAGCGGCAGGCCAAATTATACACAAGCCTCATTAAAGCAGACCCAGTCTTACAGTTTGAATCCAATTCAGTTGAGAGTGCAAGGTTAGAAAGCTCACACAGAAACACAATCACATCAGGGCAGACTATGACTAGGTAAGGCCAGCGTGGTGTTATCAGGGCACACATTATCATTTCCACCCTCAGCCATAAAATCCAGGTGAATGACATCCAGTACCTGTGGCAAGGTTCTCCTGCTCATGAGAGGGAGTGGTTTTCAGATAGATGTAGGACTTGTGCTTCTCCTGAAGAATTGCCTGAGTGTCAATGGTCACAGCTTTGTTCAAGGCCACCACCTCATAAGTGATAAAAACACAGCCACTGCAGAAAGATCATTGATAAGTAGTAGTACATAGGTAGGAAGGAATTAGATCCTCTTAGAAAATTACACTTAAATAAAGCACACAGAAGTCAGACAGGGCTATTCTAGTAACAAGGGTCAAGATTTGCAAGGGACTAAAGCAACTCACCCCAAGATAACCGCACCAGTCACTTTAGCAATCTTCCCTAAATTTTAGCACAAGAGATTGATCTATATTAGACACGGTATTCAAAAGTTATACACACAAAAGCAGCAAGATTTAATTTGTACCTTGGCTGTGATTACTTCTATGTGATTGAGGTCAAGAAGAGCTGCACGAATCAGTTTACATGCATGTCCCACGACTTACTTATGTCCTTCCACGGAAGTGCTCTCTTCACACCCGGGCCAGTTGTACTCAGTCTCCGACAACGGATCATACGAAGCGCAGCAGCAGACATCCTCCACCTACATAGTCACCCAAGCAGCAAGTATGACATGATAGCAATATTTTTTACATTTGGACTAAGGTCATTCAGAGCACCAACTAAAACAGTAACGTGTTAGCTAACTAATTATTCCAACACAGCCCTAATCTGTCTCACTATAAACTCAAACTGCAGTCAGTCAGGTCAGTCACCTTTATTCAGTGGGGGTTATTGGGTTTACCATCATCTAATGCTAATGCTACGTCCCTATGCAGCGTTGACTTAACCTTCTACACACTTTGCTAAACAAATGCAGCGTTCAATATGGCATTTTGCTGGTCCGTCGCCGTGCTTAACATCAGTCTGACTGGCTAAACCGCAATGGAAACAACACCAACGACTGCTGCAACTACAATTAGAGACAACAAAAATCAGCAACATGAATGGCACTAGCTAGCAAAGTGCATCAACTCACTCACTTTACAGGACTGTTGGCTGATGTTAACTTTAGTAAATGGAATAAGCCGGCTGCGCCCGGCCGCCTCATCTTTCAATGCTAAAACAAGGTTAGCTAGCAACATAGCTAGCACTCACCAGCAAGCTAACTTTAACTAAATCTTTCTGGCTTGCTACTAACATACAAAATATACCAAGCTAACTAGCTTTGAATTGGGCGTGAAGGTTTCGCTGTCGAACAATTACATTACCTTATTTCGTGACTGATAAGTGTGATTTAAAGTCCTCCCTTCGCTACCGCCCGACCGCAGCGCCTCGTAAATAAACATAAACCTCCTGTCCCACAAATAATGCGTCATCTACCGCAACTACCGCGCGACTACAGCAATGCCCTAGCTTACGTGTGAGATAGAAACTTCTGTCATCTTTTTGCTTGTGACACATTGAGGAGTCTAGGTCCTCCTTTCAATCTGTGACTCATAGATGAGGGCTGATCACCATTAGGCACCAATGTCCCTGACCTGACACTACAGGCTAGTGAAACAATAACTTCCTCAGGAAACGGTGGTCTAAAACAGGCTGTGTGGCTTTGTGTACTCCACACCAAATATGACTTGTGCTTTGTTTCTGTCAACAAACAACATGAAATTCATTGACCTTGCTGTAGACCACAACTTTCAGTGGTTGTGCTTATGTTACTTTATTTTATTAATTTATAAGCAAAGATCTGTTAATTACAATGGAAACATAGATAATAAAAAAAAAACTTGACACTTCTCTCTCTCGCTCGCACGCTAACACACACCCACACACACACACACACATTTTGTAGATACCACTGAATGCCATAGGCCCACACACCTCCTCTCACAGCTGTAAAAACTTGGTCTTTTTGTGTCTATGATGCAATGTACAAACAGAAAAGAATTCAAAGCTGTCCACACCAGTTGCTTGCTGGGTATCTCATTAACATCATTACAACTTGTGAATTACAACTTAACACACAAACACTTGTCTGTTTGAACACATACACACATAGTCTCCTTTGCATAGTCATATAGATAGGACGGGGTGATCAACAGGGCTAAAGCAAATACTTTGCATCATAGATGCCCAGAAAACTGTTGTGGCATCTAAATTAATAAAAGATTCTGTGTGAGCATACATGGGTGTCTGTCACCTCTAAATACAGGCTGCTAAATATTAAGAAGTACTCATCGGCCATTGAGAAAGACCGGTAGCATTGCTAGCCTTGCCAGATAGAAGTTCTTGAGATTTTTCAGTCAGTATTCACCAGTGACAGGCAAGTATGCTTATGTCAACATTAAATACATACTAACAAACCAAAAGAAATACAAACTGATTGTTGGGTCAGATGCAACAACACTCTAACAACCTTACATCAATGTTATGAGCATGGTTGTTGAGACTGACTTGCCCATTCTTTCCACCTAGCCCCACCTTGCCATGTATATCAGTACAGGTTTCCATTATTCTTCCATAGTCCAACATCATCTGTAAATCCATGAACAACCCTGGGCTCATTCAGTTAGTTAGTCTCAGTCCCTTTGTTGGCACCCCTGCTCCTCTCAGGTGCAGGTTTCCTGATACGCTCTTATGATGCTCTCATAAGCTGGAGGTGGAGTCTGTGTGGCATGGAAACCCCTCAGACTACTATTGCTCCAGAATGACTCGGGCCGGGATGGGGTGGTAGCTGGTTGGGCCACTGTGGCCGCTGATCCAGCCGAGGTGGTCAGAGTTGGGGTACGAGGCAGCGTGGTCTGGCTCCCCTCCTCTGCCTCCCTGGCAATTTGGCTGCACTGGAGTAGCGGGTGGAAGGTAGAGGCCCTGAAGCTGGATTTACGCCCCAGTGGGTCCGCTTGGTCCGGGGAGGAGCCCTGGCGGTGGAAGCTGAAAGCAGCACTGACCAAGCTGTTGTTGCTGCGCCGGTCATAGCTGCTGTTACGATTGAAGCCTGGACGGGCACGAGACGAGGTGCGCGACTGGCGAGGGGGACGGCGGGTGATGCTGGCAGAGCCTGCTCTGCGTCGGGACATCCAGGTCAGGACCACGTAGATCAGGGCCCCCAAGACGAGGCCCACCGCCATAGACACACAGAAGGCTATGATCAGAGGGACTGTGGAGAGGGAAAATAAATAAAAAAGTGTGTTAATAACCTGTGCTAGGAAAGAGCTATCAGAAGATTCTATGCCATAGCATGCCTGTGTCTATTCCCTTTCAATAGAGCCTTTGTAATGCTATTCTATTTTATATGGTTTATTTTTATTTCCTGGGCCCCATCTATTTGTTCAGGTCCACTGTCACTGTGAGGGATAAGAGCTCATAAAAACAGTTCTGTACATGTAATGCATATAAATGCACTTCCTCCCTAATAACTGGTTTTCCCATCATCCCCTGCGGAGGGTAAAAGTTTTAATTAAAATTGCAGAAAATCTCAGTTAGAACCAAATGGAGCATTGCCCACAGGCACGATGGTACCACATGACAAAATAATAACAAGCCTTCCTCTGTCATGTTTACCAGAGCAAGCCTTTCAGAGACAACAAACTGATTGCATCTCATTCCTACAAAATAGGGGATTGACTGTTTTTTTTTCTCCCAGCTTCCCTGTCATGGACGCAGTAGGCCCACCATCCCAACATGTGCGTGCTTGAGAGAAAAGAGAGAATGCAGCGGCTAAGACAAATCCCACTGGACTGCTGCCAGGGAAAACAAATCAATTTCCTTTCAATACAGTTAAGCTTTATAAAGTGTAAACCAACTCTGCTTCATTTTCCTGACTTTGGGAGAGGGGAAAAAACAGACATTGGTCAGAGACCATCTGGAAATGACATTTGGGAAAACTGAGGAAAACACAACAGTAAGAAAACATATCATTACCCCATAGATTTGGAATGAGCATCACTTTTAACATTTTAACATCACTTTTAACATTTATTGAAGTTCAAGTTCAAATTAGCTTGATAACGTTGTCTTCTGGATTAATTGAGCCCACAAATCTATTTACAAAGTCACTGAAACCCTGAATTCTGCAGAAAATGGAAGTGCCAATCAGAGAGACCACATCAGGAAGAACAGCTTAAAGGGATAGGGGGTTAAAAAAAAAAAACAACTCACCAGCATCAAAAGACTGAAGTATTTCCAAAAACAGGTTTGTGTTGTTCTCAGCCATAATTTTCACTGCTGAGATTCTTACTCATCCAGTCTGTCTCTTAGTCTCTCTCTCTCTATTCCTCTCTCCTCCTGTCAATTCCTGTTTTCTTGTGATGGATTTGCCTCTCTTTCTACCTCCTCTCTTTCCTATTCTCTCACTTTCTCCCTCTCTCCTCCCTTCCTCACTTTCTCTGTCTGATACTCTCTCTCTTTCTCTCTCCCAGAGAGAGACTAAGCCCAGAGGCACACAGGATTCCCTCCAAGGCTAGCTCTGGCGGCGCTCTTGTTTATGGAAGCGGAAAACTTCACTGTCACGTTTCCTGCTTTTCTGCTTGAAATTAGCAACAGGACTCGCTTATCTATCCAGGACAGAGATCCTGGAGGTGGGGAGACGGGGTGTTGCTGTAATCACTTCCTCTCCTATCATTTCCTTAAGGTTGATTAATGTGAAACAGGATCACCGCTACCCCATAACCCCCTGTCCTTCAGCTTGTGCCATGGGACAGTCCTATACCCTCTCAGACATGATAAATATGTCAGTTTTCCTCATATTCTTTCCTCTCACCACAGAGACCACAGGCGACAGTTTGAGACACACCAGCAATTATAACCCTAGCTCTGAAATGGATGTCGGAGTCAAAACCTCAGTTGGCATGGGTGGTGGCAATAACCACTTTTAATAATAACAACTTGTAATGGTGGACAAAAATGATACTACGCTTTGCTTCATTTTTTAAAACGGCTTGTGAGTATGTGGATATCTGAGCCTGTTCTGATTTCCAGCGTCTTTGTTAGTAAGCTCAGTCTTTCCACAGTGTCTGCCAGGTCAGTGGTGCCTGCATAGGACGTCTGTTCCTGCCTTGGCTGGAGGGCTCCAGTAAAAACACTGGGCTTTGATAAGAAAGAAAAGCAGCACAGCTGCTCTTTAATGCACCCCGCACTCCCACCTTTTTCACTTTGAGGTTGTATCCTTGACGATTCAGGATGCAATGGATGAAAATGAGGCTGGTCATATGTGACTCATTCTTGATTCCACCACCAGCATTGAGTCACACTAATCTACTCCTATTCAGTTCTGCAAGGTCATCAATGCAGGCACAGGAAAGGATGCAAGTATTCATATTGGAATGCAGCACATGGTGGAACGGGGGACGTTTGTGGCCCATTTGCTCCCTTCACTTTGTTTTTTACTTTCCGGCCAAGTGGCACATCCAGAACCTGTCATTATTTTCCCCTAAAAAGTTAATCATAGCCCTAACCTTAACTGAATCATAAGACTTCGTATAGCTAGGAAACTCCATAAATAGAGACAAAAAAAAGATTTCTTTTATTATTTATTTTCAAAAATAGAAAGATTTTTGACCAGAAAGTGAAAACTCGCTGCTCTTAGCCTCTTCACTAGCTGAAGCAAAGCTGGGACTTCCTATAATTGTTGCCTGTAACCGTGAAACCCATCCGAAAGAACCAGCAAACACCCATTATACTCTGTCAAGCGGTATGCACAGCCATTGTGTCCTATTATATTGCAGAGTGATTGTGGAGAACTGGGCCGGTCCACACACAGGTGGAGGAGACATTTCTTAGAAGAATGTGCTTTTGTTTTATAGCTGAAGTTCATAGCTGGTGGTGACTAACATTGTTAAAATGTCTTTGGGCAGAGTGATGAATTATTTTACTGTGCAGTCTTTAATATCCTTGATTTTATGAGAAGTTAACTTTTTACACAGGCAAAAAATAGGCCACAATGGATGATAGATTATTGCTATTTATTAAGAATTATGTAGGTGAGTGAGGGATTTCCAGATTAGATCAACAGTACATACCCAGAACTGGATGTAACTATCCCTTGTGCTATTTAGCCTGAGCGCTAATGTGAAAAGCTTTGATGCTAGAGGAAAAGGGGGTGAAAATAATAATGTATTGGTCAATTACCTTTGGAGGCTGAAAGACCCCCAATCAATATTCTTTTGGGCCACTTTAAAAATGGTCTTTGCGCTTGAATAACATACCCAGGCCAGACACCAGAGGGCGACAATCGCTACCATGGGTACCTTCCTCGCTTCACTTTTCAAACAGTAGATGGTGTGATACTCTATGATAAACACAGCACAGCTCCTGTGTCCTGAGCCTGGCGCTGCTGTATTCTCCCACCAAAATGAAGTAGGATGTAAAGGAGGGGATAAAGTAATAGAGGCCTGAGAAAACTGGAAAAAATGACATCTTAGTCTCATATTCAGTCTTATTTTTTTATTTTTATTTATTAAAAAACAAGTTAAAAACTCTGCCTGTGCAGTGAGATAATTCGACTTGTTTCCGATGCAGGTATTATTTCTTTTCAGGAATTTTGTAGAAAACAAATGTCAATGTCTTGAAACAAGGCAGAATAGGGCAGATCACTCCACTAGTATCAAGAAAACGACGCTTCATAAGAAATGTAATGAAACATGATGTTCGTCAGAAACCAGTGAAATTATCTCACCGTGTTGTTAGATTTTTATTTAACGTCTAAGAAAAATCAGATTTTAAGACTGCTAGCTTAAGAATGTGTAAAGAATGCTAGCTTAAACGACTTGTTAAGATATGTATTTTTTTTTTTTGGCAGTACACCAAATATGGTTTCTTAACAATGTTAAACTCACTCGCTTCAATCTCTGGTGCCATGCAGGTTTGACATGCAGGTTGGCGAGGGGCACTTTCTAATGAGATTTCAGAAAAGTGCTGACTGGGTATGAAGGAGATTACCACACTGGAGGGCTTGGTCCCAGCTCTGTGGCTGTGCTGCCATAAGATAAGAAAGACAGATCTTTATGTTTGGCTGCTACGCTGGGAGGATTCCCCGCTGACCCCTGCGCTTTGTCCCTGCTCTCCCTCCCTCCCGCTGCAGCCGTCTCTCTTCTCTCTCCAGCTGAACCTGCTCTGTCCTGAGGGGCTCCTGCACGGTAGAGGTCACCTCCGAGCCGAGCTGCGGTAAAAATGAGGGGAATCAGCAATCTATCGCCCGCTGCAGAGAGGCAGGCCAATTCAACCGAATCCCACAACATTTCAATGTGTTGGCAGGTCACATAGCTGATTCTGGCAACGTAACCACAAATAACTGGATTAATAGGTACATTTGTTAACTTGAAGTGCTGATTTAGTTGTCATTGTGTGGGTTGAGGTGATTGATTTGCCCCTGGCCCAAGTCTAAATGCAGGCATGTGCATGTCTGCAATTTTGGGCATGGCCTATTTTGTATTTGTTGACTATTTGGGGAATTGGTATAGACTTTATTTGACAGTGACCTGCGCCAGCCACAGCTGATAAACATGGTAGCCCGCTGTTAATCAAAAATTCCTAAAATTTCAACAATATCTTTTGGCAAAAGAGTGCTTTTTCCTCAATTAACATGTTTAGTTCAGTCACTATGGACAAGCATTAACCTACAGAGGTCGACGGAAAAAATCTGGACAAAGGAGTTTGCCTTAGAAACAGATTGTGCAGGGGCGGATATTATGTACTTTGGTATGTTATGGGTACAATCCATCAAATCATTCCCTCTGCCCTCATTATTCTTGTCTGTCTATAAAGCAGAAATGCCATAAAATCAATAAAACAATCTAAAACAGTGTGCAAAACTATAATAACTAATATACTAATATATAAGATGCCATGAAGGTGATACGCCCTACTTCCCAATTTATTTTTGCCATGTGAATTCAATTTCACTGATACGCAAAAACAGGACTGAGGCTATCAATGATCATTCATCATTTTTTATCTTTTTCATGCACACACCTCCATCTCCCACTTTACTGGATGGGGCTGTGGCCAGACCAATGTAGCACTCCTTTCAGCTCTCCTAAGAGCTCCCCTGAGATGATGAAAGGACTTGTCTAATGGGATTACACATCGCGATAAGTGCTCAGAGCCTAGTGGTGCATCGCACGTCCCTCCTGCATTTCAAACGGCAGCATTGATCCGCTGTGGAATAGCATATACCGGATGCAGAATTTTGAGTGCATGTTGATTATTGCTTGTTGATTTTTGTCTTTTTTGTGAACAAGTCCCATTTACAAAGTTGGCCTCTATCTTGAATTGTTATTTTTAATATAGTTCGGATACCTGCTTTTTGCAAGTTTACATCAAGTAAGAAATATGCTGACAAGGTCTTCTGCAGCTGATTCTGGTCTCTCTCCCTATCTCTCTCTCTCTCTCACTTTCTCACTAACTGAACAGGCTCTTACAGTCTCTCACACACACAAACAAAACACACACCTCTTTTAGTGGGATCAGATATCTGGCACCTTATTGGTCCCTACCCCTCAAGGAGATGCAAAAGAAAGTCTGGACAGCAGGTGGCAGTGCATGCAGACCAGCAAGCTGTCCTGTCTGCAGGAGTGAGAGGCTAAGGAGAGGGGGGGCACCACTGAGATGTTCAGTACACACACACGCATGCACATGAACATCATCATCAAGGGAGGAGCTTGAGAGAGTGAGAGGATTGCAGGCTGCTGCTGCAACAGGGATGACTTGTTCAGAGGAACACAGCAGCATTGACACGACTCATGTCCTATAGCCTGCAGTCAGTTTCAAGACGGAAAACTACTGTAGCCAAACCTGATTCCTGATCAGAGCATGAGACCCCTGTTGGGGTGACACACTGGAGTTGGGACGCAACTTGAGTGACCTCGGGACAGAGGCATGGCATCACCCAGGCACTATGAGCACTCTGCCAGGGATATTGCCAATGTGATGCAGAGGCTGCAAGGTAGGTGCAGACTGCTTACTCATTCATGCTGCTCCACATCGGTTTGCAGTGTTTTTAGAGGTGACCTGGTGCTAGGCATGACACAGCAAAATGTATTTTGATCCAAAGGCACATTAAACATTATATATTGATACAATGGCAAACATACATTTTCTCCATTTGTTTATGCCTGTGTATGTGTTATTTGTGGAGCACTGGAATCCAGGTTCATATGATTGAATGGAAAGACATATGGTATGGGATATGCAATGTCACAGCATGCAGCATTCAAGTACAGTGGGTATTTTTTGTTATCACTCAATAATGTATCTAACATGCGGTTGCTATCCGTGCTTTAGTGCTAAAGGGAAACTTTTGTGGCGTTTTTGTTCATGATGCAGGATGCAGATCCATGCATGTGTGTGCATCAGTATGTGTCACTTTGACAGATTTAATGGCAAACACATGTTTGATATGTTGGTATTCCATTCACGATTTCAGCAGTGTGTGTGTGCGTGTGTGTGTGTGTGTGTGAGAGAGAGAGAGAGAGAGAGAGGGAGAGACAGAGTAAGTGAGGAAGTGAATTATGATAAAAAGAGAGTATTAGTGTGCGATGTTGTGTGCATGCTTGTACATGTGTATGTGTGCATGCATGTGTGGGTGCGTGCTTGTGTGTGTCTATGTCTGTATATGTGTGTGTGACAGGGATGCAGATAGTGGCTAAGCTAATCCCTAGAGGAGCTGACAGGATGAAGTCTGTTCTTCCCTCTCAACTCACCAGGACTGTCTTATTAGGGCAGTCATATCCTCAGTTTACCATTGGTATGAATTGCAATGATGATATTTAGGCTTTTAAACACTTGAGCCATAAAGATTATTTTTCCCCATTCATTGTTTTACTATCTTACCTCACATCTGTTATGACTTTTTCTTTTGTAGATTGTAAATGCAGCTGATATCAGAATTATATGTTCACTGTTGGCCCATTTAAAGAAGTCAAATACTGTAGGTGTATTGTTTCTGGACTGGGACTGTCTTACAAGGCTCCACTGTAGAACTGTGCGGCACTACCACCATACTGACAGGATCAGATTGATGACACTTGCAAAGTAGCAGGAAAGTCAGGTGACGCCGGAGCTGAGATCCAATATGGCTGCTCCCTGTGTGGCTTCTGCGGTGGCAGTTTCTGTTAAAGCTGAGAACAGCATCACCAGCCACGTGACTCTTCTGCATCACTGTTTGCAGGTGTGGATAGAGGCTTCGAATCACAGTAATTGTCATATGATCTATCTAATTTTAGAGGCGAGCTCTCCCAATGCAAAGACACATTATCACATATTCTACGTGAATTTAACAGCTTAGCACATGATGGTCAATGGTGTGAATTTATTGCACAGGATATGTTTCCCCTCAAACTCTATCAGAGGAAATTTACCCTTTTGGAATATTATTTTTTTTTAAATCTATTTATTTACATCAACTTTCCAGCTGATGTAACATATATCTTTGAAAACCAACAAGGTATAACTGAGAGTTTGCAGCCATAAGAAAGCCCACTATTTGTAGTTAGTCAGTAACCTCATTTAAAACTATGAGGCAGGACATGACACGGACTGTAATTAATGCAATTTTGCCCCAAGTGTGGCTTGTTCCAAAAATAGGCTCCTGACCGGGTCGTGTGGTTTGGGGTGTGAAACCTTTATCTGCGCTCTCTAAACAATCCCTGCTGGTTTATGGTTGATGCCTTGTGGCATGCAAGCATTTCAGAAAAGAGAAGCCTTGTTGCTGTGGTTATCCTTACAGATGGATACAGAGTGACGGTGACTTGGACAGATACTACCTCAACACAACCACCTCACAGTAGCGAAGAGACATTGGGTCAGTCTTTATGATCAAAGTTTGTTGTTGTTTAAAGAATATATCTATGCTTTTTTCAAGTACCAAAGATTTGTGTTACAGTAGGTATATAATATGTTCTGCTCTGAATATATGCTCACATGAGCTGCAGGGGGCACGTGGAATCTAATTTGAGGTGACATTTTATTTGATGTCTTCTGCTCCCCTTTCCCTCTCCTGGGAGAGGAGAGATGAAGCTGTGATGAAATCATCAAGATGTCTTGTAAGAATCAAAGAGGAGAAAAGCTTATGTTTTCATTAGTCTGAACATGAAACAGCCTTCAGCATAGGTAGAACATAACAGACATGTGTTCCTCGTCCTCAGTGTCTTTGTCCCACGTGTGTTCCTATAGCTACAGTCACAAGCTTGACCTTAAATGACAGCTCGAAATGAAATCAATGCCGCCTTTGTTCAGAGTGGCTTCCTATTCTGCCAGGGTTGCAGTAATGGTGACTATACTCATGTGTTTTGGTTAAACGTAGGTAATCTAACTCCATTTGTGTCTTTTAAAGTCTGATTTGATTCACTTATTTTACTCCTCCTCCCAAGAGAGGAGAATGTTCTCAAATTAGCCACGTTCCACAAATCACCAGATACCATGAAATGAACTATATTCCCTTTAGGCTCAATTTGGAAGCTGTTAGTAACCGCTCAACACAACATCAAAACAATCAAAACTTTTGCCCCAGTTTTGGGGCTGTGTTTTTCTCCCTTCAACCATCTCTTTTTTTGTACCTCTCTGTCACAGTGAAAAACAGCAATTAGTGACACCATATGGCAGAGAACGGCGAGGCCGCTTTGAACACCTCCCAGCCTGAACTCCTCCATATGCCATGGAATTTGCTTGTTTGTTGTCACTCATTAATGAGAAAAGCAATCCACCGTTTTTCTATTTCCATTTCTCACCTGTTTTTCTCCGTTGTGGGCGGTTGAGGTAAAGCTTTCCCGCCTACGCCTCTGGGTTTTGCCGTCTGCCAAGCTATCAGGTAGACAGGTTTGCTCAGTCTCAGTGCCTTGATGTGCTACTGGAAGCACCTGCCTGAGTTTTCAATGTGTAGAGATGGAGATAGGGTCACACAACATGGCTTAGAATGGGTAAGACCTTAACATAGATTTCAGAAATTGCTCGAGGATTGAGAGAAAGATAGAGTTTCTCTGTTTGGGTGTTGTGTTGTTTCAATGGTGTAGTTCGGAGAGTATGGCAATTCAGCTTCTACTATCTAAGGAAATTCTGCTGTGTGGCCTCCTTTTTATGAACCCCTGCTGATGCCATTTTGGTCCAGGAGGATGAAGAGCAGGAAGAAAAGGAGGACAAGAGGGTGAAGGGTAAGGGGAGAATAGCAGAGGTGAGCCCATCTAGAAGATATCAGCAACTCATTGGCTACTGAACAACAAGAGAGTGCCACAGTGAGAGAAATAGGGATGAAATAGGGACAGAGGCAGGGGGGAGAGAAAGCAAGAAAATAAGACAGGAAAGGGAGAGATAGAGAGCCCTCATCGCAGTTTTTAAGCTCCTGGTGGCTCCTGGGACTGGCACAATTCCTCCGGTTGGCACAGTGCCAGGGTGACATCCTGTTGCCAGGGGCGACATCACGGTTCGGCCGCAGCCAAAGAAGGCCCAGGCAGACGGTCACCTTGAGCTGTGCCAGCCTCCTGTATGGTTCTGACACCCCCATTTATCGTCCCTGGCTCTGGACGCTGCGGCCTCACACTCGCACACAGACACAGCAACAAACACCGGGTGTTAAAAATAGCCGTGATGCATCTTTTTTCCCCTCATCATACCACTGGGAGTCAGCAGTTTAGCCGAGCAGTGCAACAGACACATAGAAAGTCTCAATGGCCACCAGTCCATTAAAACATAACAATTACTCTATGTAGCAGCACTGGCAACAGGGCCAGTGTGTTACAGAGCTGCTGTGAGGGTCATGTTTTATTCTGACACTTCTTCTCCTTGCCTTTCCAGATTGTGTTTATGACTCGTTGCCATAGCTGCAGTCGTATGACAACCAGCATGTGCCTTTTTGCCCTCTGGGCTTATTGGCTGTGTCTGGTTCACCCTCTGCTTTTGTAACGGAACATTATATTTGATAAAACGGTGCGTCTGTGTGTGTGCATCTGTGTGTGAATGTGTGTTTGTGTGTGGCCTACACCAGCTTCTCAGTGACAGCTCATATTGCAGATTATAATCTCTTCTTGCCTGCCAATCAGGGAGGGTTTGAGTGACACATCGCAAGATTAGGTCACTAGGGGTTCCACCCTTACAATATGGGGGGTGGGCAACCGTCAGTTACTCTAAACCCTCTTTCAAAGCTCACACCTTCAAAAAGGTCAAGTGTATCGCAGCATC
>OOFE01010316.1:1579-12512 GCA_900323365.1 Monocentris japonica | reverse complement strand
AACTAGGTGGTTGTTAAGGTTTCTAGGTGGTTGCTAGGGTGTACTAGGCCATTGCTAGGGTGTTACAGGGTGGTTGCTAGGATGTATTAGCTGGGTGCTAGGGTGTACCAGGTGGTTGCTAAGATATTTATAGGTGATTGCTAGGGTATATTAGCTGGTTCATAGGGTGTTCTAGATGGTTGCTAGGGTGTTACTAGTGGTTACGAGTTGGTTGCTATGTGATTACTAGTGGTTGCTATGTGATTCTAGGTGATTGCTTGCTACTAGCTACAGCTACTATTGTTAGTGATTACTAGTACTTACTAGTATGTGGTTGCTAGGGTGCACTTGGTGGTTGCTAGGGTGTTATTAGGTGGTTGGTAGGGTGGTCCTACTAGGTGGTAGCTATGGTGTTCAAACGTTAGAACAATATGTTCAATAAAAACATGTAAAAGTACATTTTTATGTGTTATTTGTTTAATCACATTGTGTTTATCTATTGCTATGGCTATATTTAAGGAGCCATTTATGCAGGCATGCTGGTAATCTAAAAAGGTTCTCAAACTTTTACTCACAACTGTATATTTTTGCCAGAGTTAGGTTTTTCCTCATGAGCTTATTTTTCCCCACAATTCAGTTTTATGCTTGGTGCTAATTGCACCAAACTTAAAAATGATTTTTGTCAATCAATTAACCAGCCAGCTGGAGGCCAGTTGAACTCAATCTTGCCACTTTTTTGTTCTCAAAACATGTCAAAAAGTGCAAAGGTCAAACAACCTGTAACCATAAACATTCTAAACTTCAAACTCAATATCAGTAACCTTCGTTGATATCCATATTAGTGTAATATCAAAATGGCATGTTGCCTGTACCATACCGTGATTTTATGAGCTCCAGCAAGGAAGGCGTGCGTAACAATGAGGAAGTTGACATAGAGGAAGGGCTACAGTAGAGCTTCCTCATCGGTGAATTTTGGGTCAGGTGCTGCATGGAGGACATGCAGCTCTTCAGGAATTCCAGCATCTTAACAGAAAGAGGCAGGTGAGGTTGGAGGTTGGGGCGGCTAAAATTAAGGAACACTTAATTACAAGAATAAAGCACTGGGTAGGAAACTAATTAACTAACTAACTTAGCTGGTTGCTGGTGATAATTACCCAGCTTGGACTGAAGCATATGCTACATATATTATCTGCCCGAGGTTTACAAATGAAAATCCTTTTCCCAAACACATGAACTAAATATCCCCCCTTGATAATTTCAATGTATCGCACTGACTCTGGCACAGTGCTCCTGAGTTCCAGCCATGACCCAGTCAGAAGGCCTCCTGCCCTCCTGGTCATGGAGTCTCAGGTCTCCTCCAGCATCCAGCAGGCCACTCAGCACCCAAGGGTTACAGGAGAATACACCTGCATGGACCGGGGTGCTCCAGTCCTCACAGCGACTAAAAGAAAGTTCATTATGTAGTAATAAAATATAATATACACTGTATATTTATATTATATAATAATAATACTGCAATAAATAACTAAAGTAGAAAATCAGGATTTTAGGGGCAGGCCTTTGGACCATGGACAAGGCATGAAATTAACTTTGGATTGACTGCCAGACCCAGACTTACTGGTTGGGGTCAGCTCCATAATGCAGTAGCAGCTCTGTCACTCCGGCTTGGCCCAACAGAGCAGCACAGAATAGTGGAGTCTGACCTAGGTGGTTGAGACAGTCCACATCAACACCTGGAACAGATCACAACACACAAAGAGTTCATTCCCAAAATGCTATCAATACTTGAAAAAAGGAATGCTGAATGGCTTCAATCAGGTTTAGAACAGAGGTATTCATTGGAACTTTGCAACTTGCATTAGCCACTATAATAAAAGCTTTTTATTTTTCTAATGAGAGTTGCCTTGAATTTTTATGTTTGCCATGCTATATATCGATTTTGTAGAAAACCACTGCCTGTTTAACCCATTCAATGCCTAAAATATAGCCTCAAGAATCTAGGCTGTAAATTGGCTGTATTTGTCTACTAACAAGTTCTCTACTTTCTTTTAAAATCTGATTTTAGAATAAAAAACCTCAATTCATCTATATTTGCCCAGCTATCCCACATGTATTACAGGTATTCCAGCAACTGAGTAACGTACCCTTCCTGAGCAATTTCTCCAACTTGGTCAGGTTCCTCTCCAGTGTGTATTTGTGCAGTTGAGCATGTAGGCCACCAGTCTTCACCACACCGAAACGCACTGGGCAGGGGAAAGGCAAAGCAGTCATCCTGTTCCATTCGGGTCAATCTAGCCACACACAGGAAGCACTGTCAGTACAGAAAGTTCACAGTATGTTAAAGCCTGTTTTATTTAAAGGTTCTACTTGTAGCATTTTGTGTTTTTCAAATTTAAGACCATTTCCCACAAACCCTGTTGCAAAGATGATGTTGCTACTGTTGTCACATTGTGTGTACCATAAGCAATATGCAATCAACACCTTGAAATATCAAAATGTATTTATTTTTTTATTAAGATTGTACACTCCATAAGTGAAAAGCTAATGCTCTGTTTTCCGTTGACTATTCAAGTCAGGTCAAGTTTTAATTGAGGACATAATTCATAACACTGTCACAGTTTTTAGATACAATTCTGAAATTGGATGTGCTTCATCTACAAAGAATGGACATTTTTATTATTTATTTTCATGAAGAGTGGACATTTATTCAGGGAGAATTCACAGTGGCTGTGTAAAGTACCATTTACAGTCAGATATTTTCATGCAATGCAGGCTCAATGCAGGTTCAAAAAAGGTTCACAACCTTTTAGGTAGGTAGGTCAAAGGCAATATTCTGCTATGTCCTCCTTGTCTAGTGGACAGTAGCAAACACCATAGCCTAGAGGAGACTCATTGCATCACAGCAGCAGCAATAAAAGTTACATCTTCAGAGCTTGCCAATATTTATAAAATTAACTTAACTCTTGACTCTTAACTTTTGACAGCCCTACCCAATACCCGATACTGGCATTGGTATCATAGCACCTCTACAACAGACAAATACATTATTCATTCATTCACAAAAACAAGCAGCATGAGAATATTTGTACAATAATGTGCAATGACATTCCTATGATAGAGATCATAGACAAGTTCATGGGACGTTAGCTAGCAGCTGATAAAACAAACAAAAATTTCTAGCTAACTTAACATTAGCTAACGAAACTAAATACGGCAACTAGAAAACAGAGTAGGCTAGGGACTAATGTTAACTTCAACCAAGTTGTCAGCTAACTTTTAACTTTCGGCAGAGATGAGTACTGAGAATTACTTTAAGAGACAACGACGGCATGATAAGGAGGGAGCAGAAGCTGCACCACAGGTAGCATAAGGCTTGACAGGAATTGGCCAAGGTGACAGATGTTTTGATGTGGAAAAAAAATAGAGTTGCTATTAAAATCATGACAAAATGTATACTAAACAAGATTCGCTTAATATAGGTGTAAGTCAGTGTGGCTGGCACAAGTCCGAGTGCTGAGGGAGAGGAAGGGAGAGGCTGATGCAGGTGAGGATGGCCAAGTAGAGGGAGGCACAACTGCACAGCTGTAATGTTATTGTTATGTAAATGTAAATCAAACGTATTCTGTAAATAGTTATTTATTGTTATTGTTTATTAGTATTATTATTTTATTGTTAGTGTCACTGTGCTACCATAACACTTAACAGGGTATGTTTTTAAAGTGTATGTAGTTTCACTCACTCGAGCCATGCATATCTAAGCACCTATAAAGCGCTAGCACACATGTTGTGATATGAAAAAATCTTTAGGATGCTGAGGCAGCTGTATATCCTGTACAACCTACTGTAAAATTATAGTAACTGTTTTATGAAAAGCAATAACAAACTCAGAAGACAATTAATTTTAGCTGTGATAACATTTCCACATGTTGTAGGTTATTACTTAAACAACAAATGCTATCACCCAACTATCAGCGTGGGAAAGGCTGGTCTTCATAGAACAGAGCTCTATATTAACTTTTTAACTTAATTGCACTGGTTCACACAACTTTCAAAACTTAGGAGCACCAGCAGAAATTCAGGCGCAGCCCAAAAGATCTGAGAAGCACCCTCTTTGTATTGAACAAACAAATGTAATTTGTGATAATCTCTGACCTATTTGATAGGTCATAAATAATCAAAAAACAGCCAGGAAAGGGGGACTGGCTTAAAAGACATCACCAATCAATAGGATATGCACTCCCGAGTATGACAACCCACCACTCTTGTCAATGCAACTTTGGGATAAACAGATACAGACAATAAAAAACACCCAATTAGGAAAAAGGCAGGAATATAAATGAAATCTTCTCAAGACAAAACTCTAACCCTAACCCCAATTTAAGGATCAACAAATATAAACGATTAAACATCTTAATGCGATCAATAGATATAAGCCAATCAGGAAAGGGGGAGGCCCAGGAATGACAACCTATCACTCATGTCAATGTGAATTTGGGACTAATAGATAGATGATGAAAAGCAGCACAATTTTCTGTCAAATTTCTGCAACGGACCAATGAACAATGAAAAAACAGCCAATTGGGAAAGAGGAAAAGACTAATCAATAGGAAACAGTTATCACTAGAGGTGCACCGATAGTATCTGTAAGTATCAGATCGGCACCGATCCAGCTCCTAGGTACCCGTACTCGGATTGGCAGATGAATATGTTCCGATACCGATTCTTTAATGTCACGCACGTTGCGCAACACACATCAATATATCACGGCTTGTTGAGTTCAATGGCGAATAGGAGCAATATGCCAGTCTTTGCACTGCACTCAATTTCTAAAACTGTTTGGACAGTTTGACACTACCTACTTTTTACAAACATTGTTACTAATACCGTAGTTTTGCAGTGAGTTGGGATCAAATTGTAGAATATTAAGTTTCACTTTTGTTTTCACCCCTGCTGTCCCTGCTGTGTTTGTCTCTGACAGAGAACATAACGAGATGCACACCTCGGACGCTGCGTTAGAGATCGATTTGGATCGATTTCTATACATTGACCAACTTTTTATTTTGTGGCGGCCGGGCCAATCAGATAAGCCCATGTATGGGAAACACTTCATTCCCAACACCCCCAAAACTGAGAAGCTATATCCTCTAGTAGTATGGTATGTAGCCTATTTTGTATTTTATTACTTTTTCATTGTTATACAGTGGTCAGTGCATAATTTGATCACACAAATAAATAAATGCAATGGATGCATTTGTTCCTGTAATTGTTTCATAACAGCCCAATAGTCGGCAGCCTATGAATGAATACTCGGATCGGCCGATCCACTCAGCAAAGTATTCAGTACTCGTATTGGTTCTGAAAAATTGGTATTGGTGCACCTCTAGTTATAACTCATGTCAATGCAACTATCAACAGATATAGACACTCAAAAAAAGCCAATCAGGAAAGGGGGAGGGGCTTTAATGACATCACTAATCAATAGGACACTCTCTTAAGTCCAACAAGCCATCACACATCTCAGTGCATCCTTTGGAACTGTTCTCCTGAGTCCAACAAGATGTTACTCATGTAAATGCAACCTTGGGATCAATAGATACAAATCACAATCCCACATCTCAATGCGACTTCAGGATCAATACAGCCAATCAAGAAAGGGGGAAGGGCCTAAGTGAAATAACCAATCAATATGAAACTCTCTCCCAAGCTTGACAAGCCATTAGTCCGATCAGTGCAAGTTGACATCACATCTCCTGATTGTTGAGCTGAATCAAACTAGGGAATAGGGTAATGCACTAACGTTCACCCTATATCTGAGATTTTAAGCATTATTTTTTACACATTAAGAGATGGTCAGATGAACCGTGCAGAGTATTGAGTGAGAAGTGTGAATTCCTCTGTTATCGTTATGCATACCAGGGTTTCGGCAAGGTGGGCCACGTTATCAAGAATTGTCGTCCGCCTTGGCTGAGAAATTCCTGCAAAATCAATATTTCATTGTATTCTTTCATATCATTGGGACCAAATTATCAACTCCAGTTCCAGAGTGAATACAGCGGTTATCAGCAACATCTGTGGCAAGTCACTGCAACCACGTTATTTATAATAGCGTCACGCTATTATAAATAGGGAGCGGCACACCCAGGTAAAGTTGTCATCTTAACTTTAAAGTCTTTTATTAATATTTTAAATAGCAAATAGCAATATTTTAAATAGCAACTTCTTTCACTGCATTTACTTTTACTGCATCACTATTTGTCTCCATTTACATTAGCCAACCTATATAACATGGATACAGGAAAAATGATCTAACAATTTACCTTCCATTTTAAGCAGAAATTACTGATAAAAAACAGCCCAAAATAACAGGCTTTTTTTCAGCCAAGCTCCACAGCCCCCAGCTTGCGCTCCATCCACAACCCCAAACAACTCCTCAAGTTATGACTGGCCTGTAGCTCCACTGCATCCTTATTGTTGCACTTTGACAATGTTTTTGTAAATAGTTATTGGTATATAGAAAAATGTATCACGCAAGAAAGACTGACACCTGTGCTATTGACACCAGTGCCTTGCCTAATGATTTTCCTGCAGGAAACACTGCATAAATTAGGCAAGTCTGTTTTTGCCTTACTTAGCTCATAGCAGCAAGTGTGTCTCTCTTAAGACAGAAAACAATAGCCACTTCGGGTTAGACCAGACCTTACATTTTTTCCATCACACCTCATAATAATAGTGGCAGGTTAACTTTAAACTGTTTTAAAGATTGTGGTGACTTTCAGCTGATTATTGACACACGTTTTCTCAGACTGCTTTTGTACCCAGATGGCCATTATATTTTCGCCACAAAAAGATATCTGCCTGCAAACATGCCTGGTCAAGTTTTAAAATTCACCCTAGGCTGACATTAACCTACATATTGAATATTTTAGGTAGCTAAGTATCAATAGCTAACATTAGCTAATGAGACATTAAAACTTAGTTAGCCAATGTTAGCATCAACTAACGTTACATCGCTAAAAAATCAGCTAACAGCTCAAACATTTTCGGCTATTATCTACCATAGAAATACAAAAAGGACGTTGTGTAGACCTATATCTCATCACTAATAAGCTAAAGTATAAGCTGATAATTAAGTAAATCATCCATGGCTTTTTTTTAAATGTACTCACCTTGCTGAAACCTGTAGCTAGTAGGGTGCATTTCTACTTAGGGAACAAACGTCCAATGCATTTTATTTCCACTCATTGATGTATGATTACTTGACTTGTTCAATATACAGACTCAGCTGGCAGCTAGGGTACTGTGACTTTGCGGACTGTAACATCCCAAGTTAAATACTGGAGAAGAAAGTTAATAATTACCTTCCGTTTGCAAGTCGAGATCAGGTTTTTGTCAGACAGACTTTTTTGAGGTCAGATTGCGCCCTTGTCCGTTCGGGAGGTAATGTCTGTCTCTCACAAGAGGATGAGAAAAAAGGTGTGTGCGTGCAGTGTGTTTGCAAGCAACAGCTGGGGCGCCCAGACTCGCGAGATTAGTCTCGTGTGGCTAAGAAGATGATGCGCTTTGCGCACCATTAGAAATCGATTTAGATAAATATCTATAGTGTCTATATATTGACCAGCTTTTTATATTGTGGCGGTGTATGGGAAACACTGATATGGATTTCTTTTATATTTCGACCACTTGTATAGAAAATACATCCTAGTATGTATGTATTTATTTATCACTTATTCATTAAATTATAGGCCACACCTACAGACTAGCAAAATAGATAAGCTCTTGACCTATTCCTAGAGGATCTTGGAGTGGTGGATTGGTTCAGCCCAACAGCCCTAATGCTAAACCACATTGTTTTAGTTGCCAAAACCTAAACCTAACCCTAATCAAAACGTAATGTTCACCAAAGTTGTTGTAGTTGCCTAACCTTAACCCTAACCCTCTTGGGGAACCGGCATGATCCCTCCTTGGATCTGCAAAATATGACTGAGGATAACTAATGGATACAGGATGAGAAATGCGCAATTAATAACACTTCCACAACAGGGAAACTTGAGTGCCCAGTTATCCATAATAAGGCTTAAGTAGGCAGGAAGATGATGTGGATCGCCACCCCTTTAAGACAGTGCCATTGAAGTACACCAATGACACCATAACCCTAACTCTAATCCTAAACCTAACCCCAATCCTAACTCTAATCCTAAAACTAACCCTAACCCTATAATTAACCCTACACCATTGTGAGAATTTTTTGACATGCTTTTGATACTTACCTTGTAAACCTATTGGATATTGTCTAGTTACTTAGACTCCACTCCAATTTGCATACCGCTCCAATAGATCAACTGATGATGCCATCGCCACGGCACTTCACACTGCTCTATCTCACCTGGACAGGAGGGGAAACACCTATGTGAGAATGCAGTTGATTAACTACAGCTCAGCATTCAACACCATAATCCCCTCCAAGCACGTCACCAAGCTCGGGTCACTGGGACTGAACACCTCCCTCTGCAACTGTATCCTGGACTTCTTGACGGGCCGCCCCCAGGTGGTGAGGGTAGGTGATAAAACCTCAAACACACTGACCCTAAACACGAGAGCGCCCCAGCCCACTAATGTACTCCATGTTCACACACGACTGCGTGGCAACACATAGCACCAATACAATCATCAAGTTTGCGGACGACACAACAGTGGTAGGCCTGATCACCAACAACGATGAGGTGGCCTACAGAGAGGAGGTCAGTGGCCTCGCAGTGTGGTGACAATAACCTTTCTCTCAATGTCGGCAAGACCAAGGAGCTTATCGTGGACTACAGGAAGCAGGGGAGCATGCACACCCCCATCCACATCTACAGAGCTGAGGTGTAGCGCGTCAAGAGCTTCTAGTTCCTCGGTGTCCACCTCAGCAACAACCTCACATGGAGCACACACACCAATACTGTTGTGAAGAGAGCAGTGCCTCTTCCCACTCAGGAGACTGAAGCGATTTGGTATAAGCCCCAAGATCCTCTGCAAGTTCGACAGCTGCACCATTGAGAGCATCTTGACTGGATGCATCACCGCCTGGTATGGCAACAGCACAGCCCTCAATCACCAAGGACCTCAGTCACCCAGCTCACAGGCTGTTCACTCTGTTACTGTCTGGCAAACGGTACCTGAGCATCGGCTCTGGGACCTACAGGCTCCGAGACAGCTTCTACCCCCAAGCCATAATACTGCTAAACAGCTGACCGATGGCATCCTGATGGATCCACTCCATTCCTAACCTGCACTGACTCTATGCACCTTAGAGACTTTACCACACACCCCTGCCATTCCTCCTGTACTTATACACATTATATATACTCTTTTTTATATATTTATTTTATTACTATTATTGTACTTCATTTTTGATTCTAGTGGCTTGTAACTAAGCATTTCACTGTATCGAACACACCTGCTATATTCACTACATGTGACAAATAAACTTGACTTGACTCGACTTGACTTGTTACTTACCTGATAATTACCATACTTACTAATTATATTAAAGTACATTACCACGCTGTATCTTTTAATGTTACAACTTCATTGGTGACTTTTATATACTGAGAATTTGGTGGTCCATCCCATTAGGCCTGTGTAATCTAAACCACCGGGTCTCACACTAATACTAATTCGATTTTTTATCCTAATCTTAACCAACCCACTCCCCATTTTAACCCCTACCCTTAACCACCCCATTACTCTATTCTTAACCCTTAACCTCAACCCTGACTTTAAACAGAGAGGGTGCTACTAGGTATGTAACAGTTACACCCATATTGGGGTTTAACCCAATCATAAGGGCCGGGGTTGAAAACTGAGGAGAGGAGACTGTTGCTGTTGCATTCATATCATGTCGAATGAATGGGAAAGATGATTTCCCATTGCACCAACCTGGAAGTGTTCATGTATTCAACTGGTTGGGAGCCCCTTAACTATTGCTTGCTAGTGTCAAAGAAATTGAGCCTTAGTTAGAGTTTGCAAAGTTGTTCTGAAACGTGAAAAGTTTATTCATATGTAAATGGAGAGAGCACACTCATCAACCAGTGGTTGATGGGAGCAGTCTCTGACTAGACAAAGAGTGAGCTGTCTTATAAAGGGTGGGAAAAATAAGTCCATATATGGTGAAGAGGCAAGATTCTGTGATCGCCAAATTTATTTGTGGAAAACTGGATGCAGTAATGAAAACTGGATGGACCACAGAAAAATAGAAAAGCCACAGAATCAGAAAATAGCCCACAATTACCTGCAGTTTGGGTGTCACCACCACTAGATGCCAGTAGGGAGGTTGTTATGCCCCGTCTAGGAGAGTGTCTAAAAGGGCATAGCACAAGTTGGACCCTCCATTTCCAGCTCCCAAAACCAACCACAAATACTGAATTATAGCACAAAAAGGCGATATTTAATAGTGAACATAAACTGGAAGCACAGGCTTCAGTGTAGGCCAAGGCCAAAATAATAAACCAAACAAAGCTGCTAGAGGTAAATTCTAACTAAATTATCCAAAAACAAAGAATAGAACAACTAAAATACAGAGGGCTATGTCTGCCTTCACTAAAGAAAATGACTTACAAAGAAAATAGCAGTCCACCCCGACAGCTTCCAAAATGAAAATATGCCACACTTAATACAAAATTCATTGAAAATGTACACAGAACTAGCACAGTCTAACTGGTCGAGGGTTGAGGGATGGGAATGCAGATGCTGTCGCTCTGCAGGCGGGTTGACTCCGTATTTGAAGGCCAGTCTGTTACTATGGAGCCAATCAGCTGCAGGTGGTCCAAATCAGTTGGCCAATCAGGAACGGCCACCTTATCCTGGCGCGAACCTAGTCTCACATATGGACACATAAACAAACACACACACACACACACACACACACTACTGACGACAACATATCCACAAATACATACCTAAATACGACCAAGGG
>OOFE01010312.1:3630-13863 GCA_900323365.1 Monocentris japonica | reverse complement strand
AGGAGAGGAGAGAGAGGAAAGAGGGAGAAAAGAGGAAAAGATAGGAAAGCAAGGGATAAGAGAGAGGAGAGGAAATGGGAGGAGAGGAGAGGAGAGAGGTTACATTCAAATGGATCTCAAGTGTGCTCTATCACAAACCATTGCCTGCAGGATAAGAACCTGTATTATTTATAGTGCTGTGATAGTGAACGCCAGGTATTAAACCTGCATGCTATTTTACAATGCTGGGATTAATTGCATTTTAGCTCAGTCATCAATACATGATCTTAAGATAACCATTTTCTGACTATTTTAAATATGAAACACTTAAAATCAGCCAGGTTTAGGAAATGTCTGATTCATAGACATGGATAAAATATTATCTGATGAGTTAGCCGTGGTAAAATTCATTCAGATAGAGAGCACCAAGAAGTTAAGGTGAAATTAGGAACGGAGTTAATATATGGGCATGTGCACCTTAATAAACTAACTCATGAGTAAATATATGAGTAAAAACAGTTCATTAAATAATCTTCCAAGCATTGTATTGCTGATCTCTTACAATGATTTTGGGCGGTATGAAGTCATCTCCCTCACAGGCCAGCCTCTCCATCTCTCGTTCCTCTTCCCAGTCCAGACTGTCATCACAGCCTCCCTCATCCAGGGTACCACAGGAGGCCTGCAGGTCCCCACCTAGAAGAAGGCATAATATTGATGAGAACAAAAGACAAAAGAAATGGGGAGGTGAGGTAGAAAGAAGGAGAAAGAAAGAGAGTCTGGGAGTGAGAGACTCAAGGTGAGTGGGGACAAAGGGAAGGAGGTGGCAGGAACTGGAGACAGAAGCAGATGGGGAGTGTGGAGGAGAGAAACAAGGATGGGGAAGGACAGAGGCAGAGAGGAGACGACTAACAAAACCCAACTGAGATCAGACGACACGTATTCTTTGAAGGGAAGGTGCTGCACAGTATCAAGGGCTGCTTCTTTGACTTCTGATTACAAGGGAACTGCTTCTGGTGCTATAGATCCTCTTTAAAAGGTGCTGCATGAAATCATCATCCCACAGTTTCATATTGCACCATTTAGAACTAAATCGTAGTTTATTCCTCGTCGCTGAAAACAATTTAACTGCAGCAAGATACTAGACTGACAGGAGTTGAACCAAAATATCAAAGTTATGTCATTCTACGTGAGAAGAACAATCGAAGAACCACTGAAGAATTACACCAGATGCATATAGAACCAATAATGTTTCTAAGTGGAACTAGAAAAGCTACAGTTTCTGAAGAACATTTGTGTGCTAGCTAGTATGAAGTTGTTTAAATGTAGTCTTGGCAACTTGAGGTAGTTGAAGTAGTTGAAGTAGTAGTAGAACTAGTAGTAGTTACATAATAGTAGTAGCAGTAGTAGAAGAAGTAGTAGTAGAAGTAGCAGTTGTGTGCTAGCAGCAATAGTAGTAGTAGTAGTTGATGTAGTAGTAGCAGCAGTCGTGTGTGTGTGTGTGTGTGTGTGTGTGTATACTTGTGGTTGCTACAGTGTTACTAGGTGGTTGCTAGGTGATTACTAGTGGCTACTACGGTGTGACTAGGTGGTTGCTAGGTGATTACTAGTGGCTACTATGGTGTGACTAGGTTGTTGCTAGGTGATTACTAGTGGCTACTATGGTGTGACTAGGTGGTTGCTAGGTGATTACTAGTGGCTACTATGGTGTGACTAGGTTGTTGCTAGGTGATTACTAGTGGCTACTATGGTGTGACTAGGTGGTTGCTAGGTGATTACTAGTGGCTACTACGGTGTGACTAGGTGGTTGCTAGGTTACCACTGAAGAACCATTTGGTTTTATACTGAACATTTGCTATTCAAAACCACTAATGGTAGAGTGGAGTGAGGAGCGATGCTGGGGATCAAGCAGTTTGTCAAAAGGCTCTATAAAGCACCATTTCATTAAAAGAACCTCTAAAGAAACATCTTTTTTTAGAGTCTAAGAGAGAAAGGAACTGAAAAGAGAACAGTTTGAGAAAGGAGGGAAGAGAAATTTGAGAAAAGGAGGGAAGATGACAAGCAAGTTCAACAATTAAGATCACTCTTTGAGAGAATCATACATTTATCTTCCCCTCGGGAAAGAGAGATAATAAAGGCACAACCCATACCATTTGACTGTCATCAACAGTTCATTATCTCTCACCACACTCTCTGAAACACAGAGACACTGAAGATGGAGGTGGAGAAAAACATAAAAACACATTCAAAACCCGACTGGAGACACAGACACACAAACAACACATGCAAAAAGTCAAACAGTGTGCGTTGATTCACGTATCCAAACCTGGCCTTTACACAATAATCCTTACACCCATACACACTCACACAAGCTAACACACTCAGACTGAGACACACACTCCATTTTAAAGACATATACTCACAGAAAGAGAGAGCATCACAAAGTTGAAGAAAGACCCACGGTCATAGGGAGACAGACAGACAGGGTCAGAGTCAACAGCAGAGACAGTCACTTAGTGTGTGTGTGTGTGTGTGTGTGTGTGTGTGTGTGTGTGTGTGTGTGCATGCGTGCGCGGGTGCATGCGAGTGTGAGTGTACGTTTTGCTTATAGAGGTGTGTATATAGGTATTGGTTTGTGTTTCTATGTGTTGTGGTAAAAGGGGTGCCTGTGATCTAAACTGGGAATGTACTGACCACCTCATTTCACTTCAGCCATTATGAGCCACAGACCCTAACGACAAAATGTCAGCTGCAGTGTATTGCTGCTGCAGAGGTCTTCATACGTTATCATATCACTACCAATGTGCAAAAGGACTGTAACAATGTTCATTTTGGCATAGATGTTGATTTTCATGTTTTATCATGTATGCCTTATCAAATAAAAAATGTATAAAACATTAATTCTTTCATGGTTATAGAACCTTTCATATCCAGTGACATATTAAAGATCAAGTGAACATCATATGATATCTCTATATATATAAAAATAATAAAATGTATGGTTCATATGTGTGTAAGAAACATATTAATTCTTACACAATTACTGCCCCATTTATGTATGTGAAAATATTAGAAATCAATAAGCGTATCACACATTATCTCTATGATTAGTATTTTAAAACATATATGTTTTTATGTGTCTCAATGCGCGAACATTTGTAGAAGTTTGACCTCAGCGAATGATAAAACAAGTCCATGAAAGGAACTGAAGAACACTTAAAACGTATTGATTGTTAATCTCAGATGGTTAGCCCACGAGCCTCAGTTGAACGTCTGGATGGAGAGACTAAACCATTGACTTCTATCTTGACTGAACAAACACACAAAACGTAAGACAAATAACGGTATAAACCTACTTTAAAAAGAGTATGAATTTAATACCAAGCATCGTTGTAGACGACATATACATTTCTTATATCTCAATCTAACATTTTTATAAGGAATGCCTTACATGTTAGAGAACTACTGTATTCTAGTAAAAAATGCTCTTATATTTGTTTTATATGTTTTGTAAACACCATTAGTGTTTCTTGTCTGATTTTTACAGACCTTCTGCATATTGGTATATCCTTCTTACTTGCCATATGTCTGTTTATTTGTAAGATAATGTGTGTGCCTGTGTCTGTGTGGTTGCGTGTGCGTGTCCGTGCGTGTGTGTGTGTGTGTGCACGTGTGCGAGTCTGTGTTAACTCACTGTCTCTGGGGTCATGAGGACAGTCAGTCTTGACAGGGGTAGGGTCACTCCAGGAACGGTTGAAACTCTTCGATCTACGCTCAGCGAATGCTGGTGCAGGCGGGGAGAGATCGTCACACACACTCACCCCATACACACAAGCAAGCACACATATTGGCTGTGTCCTATATACACACACCGCCCATCACACTCTAGTGCAAAGGCAAATGCAAGTGCGAATGCACATAACCCGCCCCTCCCCACACATACGCACACACTCATATGCACAAACAAATGCCCACACACCCAAGCCCACAAATAAACATGCACACATAGACACTCAGACACACATGTACACACACACACACACTCACACACTAGAACATTTGAAAGGATGGGCCCTATTTCTGCCCTCCCTTGCTTTTCAAAGACTCAATTTTAGTGTAACAACAGTAATCTAAAGTAATCTAAATCTAAGTGCTCATTTCATTCTGTATGCTCATCGATTTAGAAAATGTGCTATTCCACAGAGACGGCTGTCCTGCGACTTGTTGATAAAACCCGCTCTGCTCTGAAAAGTAATCAGTATGCTCTTGGAATATTTTCACACTCATCAAAAGTGTTTGACACTATAAATTATAACATTTCACTCTAAAATGCACCCCGCTTTCAAGGACAACCCTATACTTGGCTCCACAAGCACATTCTAGACAGGCAACAATTTGTAGTTGTAAATGGATGGACATCAGATAGTAATAATAACAGTGTCCCATGAGGCCCCATTTTTTGGCCTTCGTAGTTAATGGTCCAGATTGATGCATCCTCACCAATGCTTCCTGTTCATTTTGCTGCTGATACCAACTTGATCCTTTCATATAAAAACACTTATAGCTGAAGCAAGCACTGGTCTAGAAAGACATTTCTCCAAATGGTTCAAACAAAAACAAATTGTTCCTGAATTCCTCATAATGTTCACGGCAAAAAGCAAGACATTTTGTAAACCAAATGTCCACGAGAAAGAACAACATGATTCAACTTTCATCAGCCAGATTCCTGGAAGTCATGAGTGATGGACCTGAAGTGGATAAACCACATTCACATTGTTTGCAATAAAGTGATAAAGTCTCTGAATATCATCAGCAAAAACTGTGGTTTGAAAACAGCAAAAACAACAGTTCATCTATTATAACTGGATTTACCATTACCTCACATAGTGCAATGTTACTTGAGTTACTCTGATTTTCAGCAGAGATTTGTTACATAAACCACTTTGGGAATGAGAAGTGAGCATACCGAACCACTTGTCAATGACATATTACATCTGATTTCAATACAAATATATTTCAACCCTGTATTATGAACACATAGATCAACCACATCACCTTACTTTACCCTTCAGAATTTACTTTCAGTTGAATTTACAAGTTAATACTTATAATAACGGATAAACTAAGAAGATATAGAGGAACTGTGGAACAGTGACTTTCACATTGCTCATGATCTACCAATTGTAAATATAGACTTAAGACCTGTCTGACGAACCAAACTGCTTTATGTTTTGCCTCAGTAAATCAGCACACAAATACTCTCTCTTCTACACACACACACATACACACACACACACACACACACAGAGACACCCTTCCACCATCACAGCCAACGCTCACTTCTCTTTGATTTCCTGCGTTAGAGCTACTTTACTCTTATTTCCCCTGTCATTTTACGGATCTTCGTTTCCCTTCGTGTTCTCATATACATTCTGCCACCCAAGCCAGTTGTGTCTTTGTTTGTATCTCAATTTTTGCTGTTGTTGTTTGGTTTGTTTGTTCATTTCTTTGGAGCTGAGATGTTTTTATAAAATGTCTTTAGAATGTCACCTGGACAAATTGATAACTTGCACCGGTTCTTTCATCATTGTAAATTTGTCCCCTCACCTACATGTTTCATGACAAATAAGCTAAAACAAAAAAACACCTACAGCTTACACACACAGATACACACACCTACATGCACAGACACACACCGCTGGCTTATTGAACGCACACTAGTGTACACGTAGTCTTCAAATGGTGCCCAATTAAATGCAGCACGGAGATTAAAAACACCAATGCAGCAGCATGTTACCACACATGTGCAAGAAAAACAGAAAAACACTGATGATGGGGGGGTGAAGCAACACACACACACACACACACACACACGCAGACATTTCTGACTCACTCTGTGCTTTCATTCTCCTGCTGCCCACCATCCGAAGGTGCTTCCGGAAGTTCCTGTGGGTTGAGAAATCAGAGTGGAGGAAAGAAATCAGGGGACAGACGAAGGAACAAAAACGTAAGAAAGAGATGATACAAATGAAAGAAAGAGGCCGTTAGTGGGAAGTAAGAAAGGAAGGCGAGACAAAGAGAAGCATTTAGTCTCAAAGAGGAAGACAATGAGATAACAATTGATAAATAATACATATATATATGTCTTACAACATTCAACATTAAACACATCACATCTATCAACCTATTGGGTTGGATGTTCAGAGATATAGAGGAAAACAATGTAATCTAATGAATGAACCCATGAATTTGGGAAACCGCTGGACATCTTGGTGGCTCAGTGAACAGGGTCACATGTCATGTGCTGGCGATGTTGTGGGTTCAAACCTGTCGCTCCTCACTGCTATCTATTGAAGCCAGAATATGTTAAAACCATGTTCCACTTGAAATCCATTCGCTTTAATTGTGTCTTCAAGTGTTCCAGTGTCATCATCTGTGAACGACAACGCACCAGCAGCGATAGATTTCGCGTCTGATTGGCTGCCTACACCTTCCATTATATCCCATGCAAGATAAACAACCTTTTATCTTTCTACACCCCCTCGCATGTCAGTACACCAGGCTACCGGTTGTCTAATGATTAATGATGGCCACACATTTGTATAGAAACAGAAACACTGTTCAATTAGCCCACTGCGCTAATTGGTATATAATTATCCCACTGCACTGGGCCAATTTAATAAAAAAAATAAACACGCAGTTTCACATCAAGCCCAAACCCAAGTACTCTAACATAACTCAGCACCTGATCACAGAAACCCAGAGTAAAAGCCTTCTTTTTAGACATGGCTTCCGACAGTGATCACCTCTCCCTCATCACCCCGTCTCTTTTACCCACCCTCTCGTTTCCATCTATCTTTATTTTATCTCTCAATAATCTGTCCCTCATTTTCTCTTCTTTAATTTCCACATTTCATTCAATCTGCTGCTCCCTATTGTCCTCTGTCTACTCCCGTCCCATCTCCTAATTTCTGCTCTGCAATGGGATTTCCTATAATCCCATCCAAAATGAAATATGCACTTTGAACAAAGTGACACCCACTCTAACAACATGATTAATAAAGGTTATTTTTAAAAGGTAAATGGTATAGTATGTACAGACTACATCTTCCATATTTTCAACTTCTTTTATTTATACATTTCTATATACATCTTCTATCTATTCTAAGCAACTATTCCTCCCTTTTTTAAAAAGCTTTATTTATCCAAAGAATGTATGCTGAGCAAGTGTTCTCTTTTTCAGCAACATCCTGCTTCACACTCAAACCTGGCAGCTGTCAGGAACGACACTGGTGGCCACTGAGGGGTTGGGGGGCCTTGATCAATGGCAGTTTGCTAGTAGTTTTTGTTGGAGAGGTTAGCACTAGTTACTTCCCCAGTCCAGCTTTTCCCAGCTGGTCTGTGAATTTGAATCAACAACCCTCTGATCACAAGAATAACACTGCCACTTGCATTCTTCCATTCACCAAATGATGTCTGTGCTCTCAGGCTGGCTTGTGAATCACTGCTTCCTCTTTTCTCTCCCCATCCTCTTACCGAGCGTTTCTTTCTTCCCTTCCTTTCTCTCACCCCACTTTCTCCCAGTCTTCTTTCTCTTTTTCTTGCCCAGGGATCTGCATGCTATATGAACATTAAACACTATGCAACGGCACTCTGGACTTGCCCCCTCCCATGCAGTACATTTTTGACGATGCCAGTTTTCGGCGAAGCTGTATTCACTATGGACCCAAGATCCATCTTTAACCTGCCTCTCTCTTCTCTCCCCTCGAGCATGTCTAGACAAGACATTACATTCCCTCTCTTTCTCATCCCTCTTTCCTACCTCCTGCTATTCTTTCCCTATCTTCCATCCAACTTCTTTAGTCTTTCTTTCTTGGATCCCCTTCTTTTACCCATAATTCACCCCTTCTCTTTTACACTATCTTAACGACAACATTTTTTCACCTCCCCCCTTTCTTTCCTCACATTTTCTTTCCTGAAGTGTGCCCAGACAGAAAGCTTTGCACTATTGCTCCTCCATTAATCAGCCCGCTCAGTATCACAGTGACCTTCTACTGCAGCAGCCAGGCATTCTGGGATACATCCGTCTGTGTTCTAGCCATCTGACAGGACTGGCCTATGTTGCATCTGTCCACCAGTACTGAACTGAGCTGTCCACAGCAGGAGTCATCTGTGAGGGGATGAGGAGGGATGAGGTCCTCTGTTCCGACCATGACTTGACGAAAGCACTGCTTGCTGAAGAGCAGAGTTACTGTATAAATCTTTGTTCTGTTCCTTGTTCTTCCAGCTGATCTTCTGGAAAATGCCAGCCCCTCTAGTAAAGTAAAAACGCCTCAACAGATTTGTGCATCTCTGTTTACTGTACCTCACCTTAACTTACCTCTGCTTGTTAGAATTGCACATGTACAGTGTGCTATATATGTGTATACTGGGCTACTTCCTCTAAAAAAACTAAGCCGGAGCTGGTGCAGTAGTTACAATAGGCCTTTAAAAAATGTATATATTTTAATTTAATACAACTTTCAATGAAATAATGGACATTTCTATAGTATAAATTAAGAAATGTGCATTTCTAAGGACCTTGAGAATATTTTAGATTACTTTAATTGGGTCCATTTTTCCAACAGTTTGTTGTGCAAAAGATTCCTAAAAGTTAGTTTTTCCGTTGTTGTAAATAATTAAAGTGATATGACCAAGACACGTTGATACCAAGCTACTAGCTACTAACTTCCAGCAACATGGTCCATCACACAAAATGTAAAATAAATTGACAGTACAGACACTGCACAGAATGTGAAATAAAGTGACACTGCAGAGGGATGACATCTCCATTCCTGTGACATCTCGGTGCCACAGGAATGGAGATGTATGGCGTGGTGTCACGTTCACCATCTGCCCCTATGCCACAGAGCATCTAGCCTTCAGTGGGCTGTTTTAGTGTCTTGGGTAGCTGCTGATGTCACCCTACAAGTGCTACATCCAATGGTTTTCAGAAGTGTTTTTTCTTCCAGCTCTCCGGGCAGATCTACACTCTGTTTTGTGAGGGGAATAGCATACAATTTGGGACAGAATGCAGAATGGTGACATAACAGCCTGTCTCTATATAGAAAATGAGGATGGTCTAGTCAAAACCCCTTAGATGTTGATGTCTCTAATGTCCCATTTCAATGATTCTTCAATACCAACGTCCAAAACTTTTACAAAACTGTTCTAACCTAGAGATAAGATGTGAATTTGCAAAAACAGAGTGAATCTATGGTTGCCTAAGGAAAACCCAAACTAGGGGTGGAGTTACAGTGCCAGGTCAGACTTTGTCATATCAGACTTTGTAACCACTGTCATGGAAAATTGCCTGTAAGCACTCAGTACTCTTGAAATAACACGCAAAACACTGACAGGTTGAAGTACAAAAATATATTGTATACAGATATATTGGAGAGAGATACCTTGTCACAGATCCCACAGAAAGTCAAAATCTCTCTATGCTCTCTCTCCCTGAAAATCAGCCCACTACCATCTTTATAGCTTCTTTGGAAACAATAAGTGAACCCTTACACCTTGCACCTCCTTGCACCTCCTTGCACCTCCTTGTACCTCCAAGTGCCATGTTCTAACTCTCTGGCTTAGTTAGATTAGACACCGTTGTGAATAAGCTAGCCAGCTGTAAAAACAGAGCTAGCCAGCTGTATAGGAAACGACTGCAAACAGCACTCTAGCAAAGCACACCCAGGCAGGGGACAACACTTCGTACCTCTGGATGACTTCCGCCGTGTCCTGCTCCCTCTCTCTCCTTTTTCTCTCCACAAATCCCCGGAAAGCCCTGCCAGGACGTGGCACAGTATTAAAGGGATGAGAGAGGGAGAATGCTGGCTTTGTGTGGGGTAGGACAGTGCAAGGAGGCTGGTGCCAGGGCTTTTAGCTGCAGGGTTTAGTTGGCTCTGAGGGGAGCTGTTGCAGCGGGTAGGGGGTAGCCAGCTTTGATTACAGACCAAAAAATGAATTCACGCCACCAGCTCAAATCTTATTTCTATTCTCCTATGTGAAACAGATTATATATATAAAACATCTGGCATTAGGAATGCTGATCTTGTGACCAGTTTGTCTTTTTGGTCATGCCACTTGACCAGTAATAAATACTTCTATTGTTATAAGACTTCTGAATAAACCTCTGATAGTTACATTGGATTTGAGCTTGCAGCCAGAGGTTAACTTGGTCAACAGAGCATCGAGGAACTTGGAAAAATGTCTGGGTTTAGA
>OOFE01010306.1:3312-14513 GCA_900323365.1 Monocentris japonica | reverse complement strand
CTACGTTTGACTTTTGAGTATTGTGATTTTCAACCATTACCTTGATGAACAATTTAAAATGGCGTGTGTAGAATTCCCACTTTTGTCACGATCAGAGGCCACAGTGATCTGCTTTTCATTCTCAGAACTGATTCATCATCAATTGTGAAAAATTCCTTCCTGCTCCTTGGGTAGTTGCCCAGAGGGGTACAACCGCACAAACATGCACACTCAAATGTTCAGTTCAGCCCAGAATATTATGCAATATTATATCATTGAGTAGAGCAGAGCACTGACACTACAGGGGCTCGAGGTTCCATTAAATTCAGAAATACATGTATAAAACCATCCACCAAGTGTGTGCCTATATAACCAACTGTCAATCAAATATAATGCAAACTTTTGCAAAAACCAAATGCATTTCCATCAGCTAGATTGAAGCAAATAAATACACTTCCTGGATGTCAAAAATCCCACATCCACCAGAAAAATGGAGAGAATCTAAAATGTATTAGTTTTCTAATGCTGACCAGAATTTATTAAAAACGTTTTCGAGTGTAAAAACTTTCTGATATTGGGGAAGGAAATTCAGTTATATTTTTCCATTTCATATTCAATTTCTGATAAATCATAATTTGCAAAGAAATACTTGATGGAAACCCAGGTCATGTCTATACATAAAGAGCATACACATGAGAATGTGCATGTAAGTGTACCTGTGTTTTATATGTGTGTATGTGTGTGTGTTTGTGCCAGTGTCCCGGTAGCAGGTCTAGCTAGCAGGTCTAGGCATGTTTCCATTTAGCAGAGGGGGATAAATATGGCCCTGACACATGAGATGTTCCAGACTCAACCACAACCTGCCTGGCTCTCCTCCAAGCAGCATTTGTTCAACAGAGGCAAACAATTTGTATTTCACAGTGCTGAATGCTGCAAATCCAGTCAGTCAGTCAGTCAGTGGCACGTACTGTATGTGTGTATTTGTGTTAGCATGTGTGCTTGAGAGAGAGAGAGAGAGAGAGAGAACAGGGCCATGTATGCTGACAAAGGCTTACTGTCTGCATGCTCTCTTCACCTCAGCCACAAAGCACATCAGATAACATGCAAGTGTGTGTGTGTATTTGTGTGTGTACGCTTGGTGGCGAGATGTAAAATGACTCGATATAATGGTTGGAATGATGAGGCCAACAAGCTGTCATGCACCAAATATACACACACGGACGCATGCATGCATGCACGCACAAGCTCAAAAAACACCCACTTTTAATACTTTATTTATATCCACATCAGCTACAAATAATCAAAAAGACATAAACAACCCAAATGGCATAAACAGTACAAAAGCACACACAAACACACACACACACACACACACACACACACCACAAACATAAACACTTTAACTAGCCAGTGATTGCACAATGCTCAGTGCCTACCACTGGATGTACAAATACTGTACACACAAACATGTATCTCTGGAGGCAAGCATCTGTGAGTGTGTGTGTGTGTGTGTGTGTGTGTGTTGTGCATCACTTTAAGAGCCATTTTAAGCCAGGCTGGCTGCTAGAAGAGTGAGCCAGCAGATTTCTGGCGCTCTGTCATCTTTGATCACTACACAGTGTGGCCTGCACAACACATCAGTGCTAGAATGAGATGCAGAACACACACACACACACACACAATTTAACTTTCTCACAAACACACACAGATATGCATGCTTGCTTGTAAACACACATGCACAGGCACACACACAGACACTAAATGAAACCTCACAAACATGCACAAAAGCTTGCTTTTAAACACACAGATGTGCACATACATATACACATACACACAAAACACAACACCAGCGAGAGGCAACACAAGCATTCCCACACACTTCAGCCAATAGCTCGGGCATAGGCAGCATTCCATTCTGCTGTTCCGTTTACAGCGGAAAAAATTGCCCTTTGACCCGGAGTATTTCCAACATTCAGGAAGGAGCCAGCCAAGGAATGCCATGCTTCAGCACTGAGAGAGCTGAGCGGGGTGATGGAACGATGCCCGTCATTTATCTGACGTTTGTTTCTTGTTTTAATACTAGTACTAGCAGGGAATGGATACTTGCAGCAATATCATCACTTCCTGTAATGGTTACTTCTTTAAATTGGTAATCTTCAAGATCCTCATTTTGTTCTATTTTATTGACATCTTTGCTAAGTGGTCACTGCTGTGGTGTTTTTGCGCTGCATACCCTAGAAATCACTTTGCAATCAAAGAGTGTCTTGATAAAGTTTGCGTTTCTGTGGGTGGCAGACTTTTCTTTGTCTTTTCAGCCATCGTGGCTATCGCTGCTCATGCTAACTACTCAGTTCTTCTTCTGTTTATTCCAAAAAGACGCCATTGCTGCTGGAAATGTACAACACATCACTTTCTGTGCGCCAGAGTATTTTTCCCAGGAAACACCTACTCAACACCGGGTGTTTAAGAACAACAAAATCAAAGGTTTTCATGAACTGAGTATAGGCTGAATCACTATTGCTGTTTTATGAATCAGCAATAGAGTAGCAAAATGGACATTTATTTATTTGAAAACTTCACAAATTATTACTTTATAGATTCCTTTTAGCTGCAAGTATGGGCTGCCACTATTATTATTGCAGCATCTGGGAGGATAGAGAATACATCATTCATATTCTGCTGCAGCACAGCATGCTTACAGATCTTGGGGTAATGATGACAACATTAAAGAGTCCTTTCTGCAGCTAGTGAGAGTCCCATGCTGTGATGTGAAAGGAGGCTGTCTGTCTTTCCCATTCTACTGCATCATGCTTCCCTTGTTACTTCTGTCTTTGCCAGGAATGAGTCACCTAATAAAAGCTCACAGAGCCACTCATGGTCCTCAGATATGGTACATTTACAGCCCAACTCAAGCCTAACAGTAATGATTACAACTCTAAAGATTCATTTTAGGTTGGAAGCATGAATCCAATACTAAAATGGAAGGCGACTTGTCATAATTTTCAGTGTTGCAATACTACTTCCTTCTTTTCATTATCCATTAGCCATTAGCCAAGTACAACTGCCATGTTGAATGGAGTGTAGCCCATCATTCAGATTATACTTTGGTAGAGTACACTTTAGAGTACAGTACTAACAGCAATGATAACTTGATAGTGATCCCAGCTTTGAAGAGTGCTTGCAGCAGCTAGAGTCAAAGCTATGCAGAGAGAGGTGAGGGAACTAAAAGGTGGTAAAGTGATCACCACCATTCTCATTAGCTGAAACATTAATGATCTCTGTGGGGAGACTGGGTCACTGCAGCAGCAAAGAATGGGATCTAGATAAGAATAAGACGGAAGAGATCCTGAGGACAATACAAGTAATCACACCCGCTTAACATACTGAAAACAGCAAATATATAAAGACATTCACAGATTTATACACATTGTGCATTATAGCTATTCCCACTATGGGAGAGCAAATATACAGAAATATGTCAAATATGTGCAGCACATGCAGATGTACATTGTTAACTGCACCTAGTAAAATGTACAGATTGAGGTAACATACATACAGACATCAGTCCGAATGTGCAAGTGTGCCTTGTTAGCATCTATCCTGTTCAAGATATATACAGGACCATGTACAGGTCATGTGCATGGCTGCAAATAGTAGAATAGTATTCTTATATGTTGGTTTTTGGATGCCACCAGATAGCTTCAGTGCTCCTAAGCATACTTAGTATTGTCATTGTCTTTTTTACAGTCCATAAAGTAGATACACAGAGACTGGTCTTAGTGGAAAAACACGAAAAAGGTCTATGTATGTTTTGTATTTTTAGATCATTGGTGAACCAAATCTTACAACCTGATGGTACAACGATGATGGTAGCCACGTCGCGTTCCACATGTCAACAGGCTGTACAATGATAAGGATTCATTATTTGTTGAGGAGGATTGCCTGCAAGTTCACTGCAGCCTGTACAACGCGGCATGCAGTGGCAACTTTTATTCAAACTTTTCCAGCTAGACAACAATGCTGGCACCAAGGAGTGAGAGCCCATTTGCTAACAGTAGTAAGCAGTGCCAACCACGCCTCCACTGCTTGTCTGGCACAATGCAGTATTTTAAGCCTCTTACCTCATCGCGTGTAAATAAGCATCAACACATTACAGTGAGCTCAGATGTCATTAGACGTATTGCACATCCCTCCCGCTTATCAAAGTTCACCAATAATTTTAACTGAATTAAAAAGTTGGATGGGGAGGTATCGGCCGACAAACACTTGTGACAGACGTTGACATATAGGTCAAGAAATAAAGAAACAGACAAAGACACAGAAATAATGAGAGGCAGATACAGAGGCAGAGAGACAGAGGAGGGGATCTAGCCATACCATCAGCGTACAGGACATCCAGTCCAAGTACAGTAAATCCGACAAATCCTGACAACTCAGTGCTCAAATCAGTGTTCCCCCACTAGGAACTGTTGGAGCAGCTATGGGAACACAGTGTCCAAGTCAGTATATAACAGTCCTCTCTACTGCACTACTGAGGACACGCTGTCAAGAACCTAGACTGAAAATTAATGGATGTACTGGCTAACTGCCTCGCTTTCTACGGCTTCCTATAGGGTTTGTCCACAGCATGGTTTACATATGCTGACCTCCTGGTATTCAGGCTGCACAAGCTGCTCGTTTGACAAAACAGTAGCCAAAGTTAGGGTTTCTGCATTTGACTGTCTGTGGAAAGATGTATAGAAGAGGGATGATTTAATAAATCATATCATTTTTTTTAGGTAATTGTGGTAATCATGGGCAGGACTCTTCAGACAAGTACCAATCTCTGCACACCTTTATTCTGAACATACCGGTGGACCAGACACTTACTGATAGCAGCTAACTAGTTTGATGACATTACCAATCCTCCAGTGCACAAACTTCCCAAATGTCAACATGCATTCTTGCTAGTTTGGACTGGTATGTTTCGCAATGGTATGAGCCAAAAGGACAGAACTTGATTTCCCACTAAGTGTGAGCAGTTGGGCTCAAACAAAAGCCTTGGAATTTTGTGCCGTTAGGTGAGCATACTTCACAGCACTTTTTTCCCAGTAAATTGTATTTCAGCATCAGTATCTTTAAATGGGAGAGAGTGTGGGCTGATGTCAGAGTCTGTGCAATGGACTCGTATGTAGAGATTCAGTTAGTATTCTATCCGAAATGCCTTTTCAATCTTGGCACACAAGCCTGCTGCAATGACATCAGAAAACTACTACAGCATTACCTAGACAGTTTGAACTCGAACCAGCATTTATATCCCTGCACTTAGTAAAATGCAGGGATATAAATGCTGCTTCGATATCAAATCGTTCAACTTTTTGTGTCTCTATTCAGCTTTTGCTTTTTGAGAGAGTAGAGCTAAGATGACAGAGAGGAGGGTTAGGAGTGGATATATGGCGGGAGAGAGAGAGAGAGAGAGAGAAAGGAGGTAACTGGGAATCATATGGCCATGTCTAACAAATTGCTCAGTGATCCCTGACAGCCCTGGTCGGCAAACTGCACTGCATTTGCGTGCCTCCTGTGCAGGGGCCAGGGAGCAAGGAAAGGAGGAATGGAGGGACCAAAGTATGGGAGTCTGTCAGAAACCGCCCGGAGGTCGGAAAATTCAGTAAACTAAACAGAGAAACTTTTCAACAGCAGGCAGGCTGGCTGGCTGGCTGGCTAGCTGGCTGGACCGGAGGTTTGGAAGGCAGAGAGACGGGTAGATCGAGACAGTCTGACAAAAAGAGATCAGGATAGACAGAGATGAAGACAGAGACAAAAAATAAGAGACAGGCACAAAATTTACCTGCCTACCATCCCTCTTGTTAAGCCCTGAACAAATCACCCACTCCTCATAGGATTTGAACCACTAACTGGAGGCATGTGTGATTGCAAGACAGCAGCGTTACTACTGTTCCCCCGTGCCTCCACAGCTGGACCCCAAGCAAGAGTAACATGTGTGTGATGAGACGGCTCAGCGGGAGGTTTTTCAGTGGAAAGGTGCTGAATTGAATTTCCACTGAAGAACAACCACAATGAGACATACTTTCCATTGCCATCACAATGGGCAGACATTGCCAATGCTGTAAATAGTTTACAGAACTCGCAAAGACAACCACGCACATATGCACCCAAAAAACAAACACACACACATATGGATAGCACACACACGCACACGCGCATGCGCACACACACCCACACACACACAAAGGAATTCAATTTTCCATGGCTCTTTTTCAACGATACCTCTTCATTGCAAAGGTTTGGTGGTCCATGCAAAATAAAACCAGTAACAACTTTCTGTTTTTTCCTATCTCTAGCCACGGTTTACCTTTATAGCCACGTTTAAGATTTTGTACATTCTAAACAGATGTACGGCCATGCTAGCCAACAGCACATGAGGTAAAACCACTTTCTTCCCTTCCTGTTCCATCCCTGCTTTTTACTATCGACCACTGGCAAAATAATAAAACTCTTTTGCTTGAACTTCATAAAACAAAAAACTGGTCAAAAAATAAGCTAGCACACAAACTCACATAGCATAGACAAATATCTTATTAAGAGAAGACGAAGGGTGAGGCACTGGATGGATCTTTGACAAAATGAAAATATAACAATATAGTTTGGGCATAAATACCATGTTCAATTAAACATCTCTACTTCATCAAATTCAAAAGAACGGAAATGCTGGCGTAATATCATGTACAGCAGTGTCTGAATGTTTCCGTGTGACGTGTGAGTGTGCAGACACATCTTTTTGGTTTCAAGTCAAAAATTTGCAGCCTTCCTGCTCCATTAATCTCCGCTCTCACTAAACATCTTGGCTCCCAACTGGATATCGGAAACAGCACTGCTGTGATGTGGTGCCATAACTGACATCAATGTCAAAGGCAGAGTCAGTAGGCCCAGATATAGTGGAGAGGCTAAAAGGAAAGTTGGTAGGAGTTGGGGGAGTTTTGACTTGTCACTTACTTACATGTTCACATATATTGATTGCTGTAAGATCACGGGAATAATATGGGAATTCTGATTTAGAGTGCATTTTCCCATTTAGATCCCCACCTCAAGATGTACTGTACCTCCACTGCTAAGCCACCCCCCCTCCTCCTCCTCCCTCCACTTCCTGGTCTATACTTTACTCTTAATGGACCATCTGGGAATTCAAAAACCAACAACATTCCCATTCCAAGCAGGTCACTCTGTCTAATAACTTGGTTTCTGAATATTTACCAGACACTCCTGATTTAACAATATAGAGCCACATTTATGTCACAGCTAGTAAATCAAGAGAAAACACATAACTACTTAGTGAGACGTTAAACTTTGACCTTTTTACCATATGAACCAAGATTTACCATCTTGTGCTGAATTTATGCCACAGCTAGTAATTCATTCCCACTGATAAAAAAAAAACAACTTTCCCACTCATGAAGGTCTTACACTAAAATAACATTGTACCATTAAAGGGTCAGTCCAAGATTACCAAACTAGGGTCTAACTTATGCCACAGACCACTTATGCCACAACTCCCCTGCTCCCTAAGAGGCCTTACTGTCTGATGATATTCAGACATTTACTGGATTTCTCAGGTCTATCAATTTATCAGCAAATTTATGAACCAAGGTTCAAATGAGCAGTGGAGCTCATATTCAATTCAGACTTGGGCTAGAGACTTAGCTGAAACTGCACTCTATGATCTTGTACCATAAGAGCTATAACCAGAGGGGATCGTAGCCAGGGAGAGTATTTATGAGAACTAGTCCGCTCTCATATTACTGTAAACTGGTATGTTACTGTAACCAGCGTTGGCTGGCCTCATATGAAGATCATTAACGATGACGACGGAGGGACTCTGGTTTCCAGGAATAGACAAACTAGTCTTTACATCTTTGCCCACACATGAACACACATGCACGCAAAGCAAGCAGGCACACATACATGTAGACATGCATGCAGGTGCACATGCACATGCAGGTGCATATGCACGCACACACACAAACCCTCCTCCTTCCACTTTAAGTTCTCAAACACACCCGCACATGCAGGCATGTATGTGCACAAACACACACATGCACGATACAGTGCCATCATATGTAAGCAATCACAGGCAACATACCCTAGATGAGTAACTAACACATGGGGCAGATGTAGAGCATGGGAAGTTCCTAAAGCTGATGTCCAACAGACCAGTGACCAGTGCAGGTGGTATACAATATACAACATCAAACTTTGGGCTGGGCCATACCTCTCCCTGTTTTTAAATGCTGCCATTGCCCTGATGTTAAACATTTTGAAGTGCACATGGCTGGAGGCATGGCTGAAACAGAGATGGATGTCCCACCAGAACCTCACATCTATTGTTTTGTTTTTTTTTAAATTAAAGGACATTTGACAGAGTCTCCCCTATGCAGGGAATGACCAATGCAACCAAACCAAGTTATTGATACAGTAAATTATTAAATTCACATGCACACCACTGGATAAAATCAAACAGTTTTTCTCAGTTCCTGGTGGCTTTTTGGAGAGAGATAAAGTGTCTACAGTCTGTCAGTGATTTCTATAGGGTTCTGACTTACATAGTTGCCAGTGGAGGGTTCTCTGGGGGGCAGGGACCCAGGGCTGAGGACAGGGGAGCTGGCTGGACTGCAGAGCTCAGGGAAGGGGTTGGGGATGGCCGGGAGAGATGATGTCCTCAACTGCTGCTCCTCTTCCTGCAGCCTCCTGGAAAATATAAACAGGAACAAATGACAGTTATACTATGGTGGTGGTGGTTATGGCAATTATTATTTTTTGTTTTTACTTAACGAGGGGGTGGAATGACCTGGAATAACCTTTTGAAAAGTGGAATTCATGTAGCTAAAGAAGAATTTTGAGATGAGGCCCTCTGACATATGTGAAAGATGTGGGGGAGAGTTAGTATTAATAAACCATCGCTGTACAGTATCCAGGCTCATCTCTGTTTCTGTCTGATCTCCCCATAATGAACAGAGTCTCCCAGCAAGTGGAAATCACAGACCCCAGCAGTCTACCAGCTAATGTTCTGCAATATTCATCGCTCATCAATATTGAATCATCACATCACTTTCAAGCAGCTTTAAATTAGTCACGTAGCACGTACCTGCAAGAGGAATGATGATTTGACACCTTTTCAGTATTCAATCCTAAAAAAAGTTTCAACAGGCCAGTTTGTGAAATTCTAGCTAACTAGCTCGCTCCCAGAATCATTCCAGAAGTCAGTCTCTCTCTCTCTCTCTCTCTCTCTCCCTCTCTCTCTCTCTCTCTCATACTCGAGCTCTCTGTAGAACCCAGTGAGTTCAAAAGGGAACAAGCCTTTTGATGTCGTCCCATCTGAGCTGGAGAACAGGGTTATCCAGAGGTCAGCCCTGAATAATAAGAACTTCAGTGCCTGACTCTGTGCGTGTGTGTGTGTGTGTGTGTGTGTGCCCATAAGTCAGAATAGTCCATTACCTGATCATCCCCTCTCTGTTTCTGTCAAATACTCCAGAGGAGAATAATGGGAGCTGACACCAGCTCTGCTTTGTATGTGTGAATGTGTGTGTGTATGCATGTGCATGTGTATGTGTGTGTGTGCAAAAGTGCTTGCACATTGCATGTGTGTGTACCCATGCTTGCTTGCACATAATAACAGCCTTAGGGAGAATATGGGTTACTACTCTCAAACTGAGAGAGACATTTTCACTTGGTATCAAAGTAAAAGATAATTTTAACTTTCTCCTCCTGCTGGAGTTTGCGTTTGAGACAAAGGGAGCGTGACAAGGAGGGATGGGTCACTCAGGGGCTACAGATAATAAGCAGGGGTGAAACGCTGTGCTTCCTTTACACATGGGGAGAGAAAAACTTGCTCTGTGTGTGTGTGTGTGTTGCCTTTATAGTAAAGATGTACTACACATATGCTGTCTCTTTGTGAGTGGATGTCTGTGTGTGTGCATGCACATGTATCTTTATGTATATGTGTATCTAAATATTAGAAAAGGATTGTTTCGGTCTTCACTTCTGCTGAGGCAGGTATTGTAAAACACCTGAGAAATGCACACATTTGACTGCAAAACAATTCATTCAAATATTCAGTAATTCAATAAATAAATTCAATATTCATACGCTAACCAAAAATCACCACTCACTGCGGTACTTTTGTGTTGCTTAGCAACCAAAATGTTTAGCTGCTGTAGATTAACATTTCATTATTACAATTATAATTTTGATTATCAATAAAAGATTTATTGAACATATTGAGTGTTTTTTCTACCACTGTTCTTTCTACTGTGCTTCACCTTGTGCCCAACAACACCTCTTAGCTGTTGTAAAAACACTGCAGAGCACAGCCTCTTGTGATTCTTTATTGATCCCTGTATGGCTATTCTCCCCACTGCACAGAGGTGAAAGCAAGGGAGCTGCAAGGGATTCAGTGTCTTGCTCAAGGACACTTCAGCAGGGCAGATGCATGTCAGCATGATCCCAGCCGGTTTTGCTTGCCAATTTACCTGCATACCCCAGTAGGTGAGAAGCATCGCAACTCATGATGCCACTCTAGAAAGGGTGTTTGTATGTGTATTTGTGCATCTGACCTGAGGGCTGTCATTCATGCTAACCTGGATGGCTCCCTCTAGAGTTCAGTTGAAGGATGATATTCCTGTCCGAGGAGTGACTTTATCTGACCTCCTCTGTTAAACCTGCACACGTGTCTTTCAGCGTGTGTATCTCTATGCGTACAGTGCTACGTGCACCTACCTGACGGCGAGGATGTGCATGGGCTGTGACCGTCGGAGACCGGTTTGGGGGGAGTCTGTGGAGGAGGAGGAGGGCGGTTCCGGGCTAAGCGCGTGCAAGTGCTGACCCTGCCGCGGCTGGTTGTGTTGCAAGTGATGATGATGGTGATGAAGATGATGGTGGTGGTGGTGCGAGGAGGAGGTCTGGCCGTTGTGCAGTAGTGGGGTGGACTCTGGCTGCTGACCGCTGCAGGCAGAGTACAGGCTCTCCAGTGAGGAGTTCATGTCATTCACCAAGGCTTCTAAATCGACGTCATCCTCTGGAAGACACAATACAGCATTGACAGAAACTAGTATTAGAGTATGAGCGCTTAATGCCATTCACCATGGATCCCAAGTCTTCATTACCTTCTGAATCCGGATCCACCGGCAACTTACAAACGTAATGCAGGCTAGAGCAGCGGGTTACAAAAC
>OOFE01010304.1:0-30296 GCA_900323365.1 Monocentris japonica | reverse complement strand
AATTGCTCCCAAGGAGAAACCAGACTTGTGAAGGTCTATAATTTTTTTTCTAATGTCTTGGCTGATGTCTTTAGATTTTCCCATGATGACAAGCAAAAGGACACTGGGTCTGAAGGGACGGCCGAAAATACAGCCACAGGTACGCCCCCAATTGACTCCCAAAAAATGACAATTAGCCAATCTAAAGTCATGACATCAATTTCCAGAAGCTTCCAGGCTGTTTAAAGAGACAATGAACTTGGTGTATGTAAACTTCTGACCCACTGGAATTCAGATATTGTGAATTTAAAGTGAAATAAATCTGTCTCTGATCAACTGTGAGAAAATTACTTTTATTCTGGACAAAGTAGATATCCTAACTGACTTGCCAAAAGACATGTATGGTAACATGAAGTCTCTGGAGTGGTGATTCTTTTAGTTTTAATGTCTTAAGCGTAAGTGTATGTAAACTTCCGACTTCAACTGTATGCCCTAGGCAGCCTGCGCAGTTTCAGATGTGCTTCATTATCCATCAGGATAGGTATTGTCACTAGGTGTTGCCTCAGACGGTCTGAAACATATGAGTAGCAGTTACGCAACAGAGCTGTGTTTATTGAAATGGAAGTGGTAACAGAGGACTAGGTGTCACTCTAGATGGCTTGTTCCTCATGAACAGGAAATTAAAGAGACAAGGGAATCTGCTGGCTCCAATTGTTCCCTCCTGTGATTATAGCTTTAACATTTGATTAAAACTCAATTGAATGGGGGCCTCAGAACACTGAATTAAAGGTGAGGAGATGAGCCGAAAGATGGAGGACTGTGTAAGTAGTGTGTATCGTGACTGAGAACATGTGGGTGCACAATGGTCCTAAGAGCACCAATATGAGATTTCCAGAGAGAGCGATAAAGCTTACAAAACAGCATGAGGGATTTTGAAGGGTGATATCTTAGCTCAACTTATTTCTACAGATAACAGCAAAGGTATCATTTAGTGGTTCGGGCCTGATGAATGAACCTACCTTGGTAAGCCTATATTTGATTTTTGAGGTGTCTCTTTCTACATTGAAGTAAAGGAGCCATGTGTAGCCTGCCTCTCCACGGCAGACAGGTTGGGGTTTGGTTTGGGATTGGGGTGGGAGGTATTCTTTGCGGAGTCGGATGAATGGCTGCTTGTGCAAACCTGGGTGGGAAGGGCCAATATGGAGGAACTTGGATTGGCCTTTTTACCTCGGCAACCCCATCGGCTGGTAATTGGCACCATATGTCAAGCAGACAGACCTCTCCATAGTGTGCACTTCGGTCCTCAGCCATATTAGCCCACAGACGGGTTGTACCTCAACATTTTGCTGCCTCTGTTCAAAGACTACGGGCTGCAAAAACGCTGTTCTCTCCACTAACCCTGTTAGGTTTCTTTCAAGATGAGTCATACTTGATGAACTTTCATTGGCAACTTTGGAAAAATAGATAAGTACGGTAAATGTATTCTTAAATCAACAGAACAAAGAAATTTCACAGTTTTATATTAAGGCAAGTTGTGTATTTGTTTTTGTATTAAATACTTCTTTAATACAGTTACTAAAGAGTGGCCACTTACTGCCAAGTTGCTTTAATGTTCTTTTAAATCACATTTTATATTGTCAATTTGTGTCATGAACATAATTTCATCAAAGATGAAAGAATAAAAAAAATCTAATTGTACAGACCTCTTCACTTTCAATGAAGTATTATTACCTTTGTCAGATGACACATGCAGGTTGGATCTCCTAGTGAGCTCCATGTTTGAGGGAACATGTCAAGTATTCCCTCTCTCCCCCAGTCTGCAGTGTTCGGTTCTGGGTCTGACTAGACAGGAAGGTGAATGCATGAATGGGATTATTGGGAAGCTGGAAGGGCAAACATCAGTATTTGGTTTGCTTTGCTTATACAATACTTGTGTGTGTGTAGGTGGATGTAGGGAAGATATTAGCTGGACACATATGTTCAGTGCTACTTAAGAGGAATCCATGACTTTGTGCTATATCCACACACACACAACTATCCCTGTTACTAAGATTTCTGTGCCTGTGTGTCAAGGCACTGTTCTGCCGATTTGCACCTTCCCTTAGTGGCATGATATATTGTGTGCATGCTTAAAATGCTTGTGTAGCAGCCATAGATTTGGTTTGGTTTCGTGCACATGAAAAAATGTACATGCCCAAGGCATGAAGGTCACAAGGATGATTTTTTTCCCCCTCAAATTTAAGAGGAAATAAAATGTTGTTTCATGAAAACAAATTCTTAATAAAACTAAGGCAAGTACTATACTTGCTATGGAAATGGATTTCAGCAGGTACTTATAAAAAAAAAGTACACGTTGATGAAAAAAGATAAACTGCCACACGGGCATTGGACTTTTTTTACACACCAGCTCCCACCTTCTGTAATTATAAATATCACATGTTTGTTTGTGTTGCCTTGCTGAACTTCTTCTGGTTCATTACCTTTGTGTATGTCTCCGTGGTAACATCCGGTTGCCTCTTTAATCATCATGTGCCCCCCACTGGCATGGAGTATGCAGTGCCACATTTGACTGCCCTTGTTTTCCAACCGCAGGCACTATCCAGAGACTTAGTGTTATTGGTACTTAGTTCCAGGAACTTCGACCTTTCCCACTGGGGGAAGTAGCCCCGAAAAGGTTCCTCTTGGATAGTTCCTGGCCCTACTTGAACATCCTCCATGTTTACTGTGTTGAAATTGGCCGGTACTTTGGTGCAATGGGAAAGCAATCTCGAACTCTTTTGGGGAACTAAAAAAGTTCCTGCTGAGAAGGTTCCTGCTCAAAAAAGTACCCAAACGTTAAGGCCTTATTTCAGTTGATTTCAACTTCGTTTTCAGTATACGGCCGCCATAAGGCCCTGTATGCCTGCAAGCAGTTGCCTCTTCAAAGGGATAAATTTAACAGGGAAGGATGGATACAGCTTTATTGCAAAATACTTCACATCACGTCACATCAGCCCTTCATGCAAGAGAGCTTAATCCTATAAGATTTCATGTGACTCGCACACAAACATGCATTGCAACATACAGACATTATTTTTCCACACCACTAAATCCAATTATAAAATTGGAAAATCCATACCATTGAATCAGATTGAAAACTCGAATAGTGTCTCAGATTGACCCCATTGAAACCAGTAGAACCCTATTACTCTGCAATAGTATATTGAAGAAGTGTAGAAGTCCCTTTTGTGGTTTGTGGAGCGAAAAACACTGCTCTCACATCCATAGTGTCCTTTTGCAGAGCACTGTTCACCCAGCCAGCATTCTTGGATTCCCTCAACAATGGTATGTGGCCCATGTTTGACCAGCCTCCCATCTTACACAGGGCCTATCAGAGCTGAAGGCATCTATACTCACACCTCAACAGCTGGCAGAATTATAGCTTTTATAGCTTTTGACAGTGAATGGAGTGACCAGACAGTTCCTTTGTTCTGAAAGGCCAGGCTACATGGAGAGGATTCCATAGTTCCCACTGTTTTTCTCTCCTTGAATTCAACAAAACCAATCTTTCATTTCATTCAGGGATAAAACTCAGAAATACTTTTTTGCAACACTTATTTGCTGCTTGATTAAAAACTTAATCAAATTTGTCCACCTACAGAAGTATGATAAGTAATTTTCAGTTAACAGTCAACCATTTCAATACAGCGTGCAGGAAATTGGCATGTACATGGTTTGATTTATATTCTAACCATGATTGTCAGAAGGAAATGCTGTGAGAACAGATATGATTTTCAGCATGTTGCAGAACTGACCGGGAACCTTTTAAAAATGCAATCCTTTCAAATCCAAAGTTTTCAAGCCCATCTCCCTCACATGGAATGGAAGGAATGTAGTCTACTCCTCCACATCTCCCCCAACATTTTTTTTTTTTTTGACGGAATTGGTGGGAGTGCTCATGAGACTGCTCACACCACCCATATGGCCCTGTCTACGCGGACACTCACAATGACAGAGGACACCCCTGTTGAGATCTGCAGAGCACACTGCATTAACACAAATTCACACCATACCAGCGTTCAAAATGAAGACAAACTCAATAAATACTCAAAAAATGTAGGTCCTTTAGTCAGCTCAGGTCAACACACCACACTTACTACTTCCCAGTTTCTACACCCTGTCCATTTTTTTCTCCTTAATTTGTATTTTGGAAGCATTTTTTAAATGGTTACATAATTCACAGATGGAGTTGATGGCACAGAACAGAAAGTATGACTGTCATTTCTTTGCCTCTTGTTCAGTGCATCAAAATATGAACTATTTTTCAAATTTTGATTGAAAAATCCTTGGAAACAATGAAACACGTCCTAAATTAATGCTATGAAGACATTCAGTGATGACCAGTCATTAGATGTTAGACACCAATTCAGAAATATGTGAGCTGGGATCATGTGTGTTTATGTGTGTTACTGCTGTGATTGTGTAATGTAAATGCAAAATAAGGGTTTTGTGGACGTGTGAATTACGCAATCCTGCCAACTGATCTAAGCTCTTTGTGTGCGTGTGTTATAATTTGGGTGTCTGGCCGTGGCCTGTGCACAGATGGCTGCCAGGCTTTGGCACCGTGGATTTCCAGGCTAAGAGAGTTGAAAGGGTATGCATAATGTTGAAAGCCCCCTGGGAGTACAGGGTGCACAGGGTGATCAGGGTTCACCAGCCTGCACCTGCTCCGTAATGTACTCAAATGCCAGGCAAGAGGCCACTCTATTGGAAAAAGTGAGACGTGTGCGCTTCTTTTGTTCCACTCTGTGCCCCCCGAAGAGTTCAGAGACAACCGTCTACACATTGTTTCCTTGCCTTGGTGTAGTTTCTCCTTCTGCTGCAGGTGCTTGAAAACTTGGATCCCACCACTGCTGCTTGGAAATGGACAGGAAACCCCACTCACTCCCCCTCTCTCTCTGTTGATTCATTCAGGTCTGGAGTGATCGTATTATGGTGCACTGTGCACATTTCAAATTACCCTGACTACCAGCCCACCTACACAGACAGGCATGCAAGACCTTCAGTATTCCATATGCCGTTCAGAAAATGTCCTTAGGATATTTCCCTGATAGGCTGCAGGCTGCATGCAGATAACCTTTAAAAGCCCATTGAGAATCGAGACCTCCAGCAGTCCAAATAGTCATTATAGTACAGACAACAATCTGCTTGCCCAAGGATCTAGTTGACCGCTGATGGTTCATTGAGACTGTATTACCGCCCCTGCATGTTTCTCTCCATTACCTCCAACTGCCACCCCATCACCAGTCCACTCCAATCACCCCCACTCCCCATCCCACAAGACCTCCACACAGACACACAGTTGGTTGGCAGACCTTGTCACTGAAAACACTGTGGAGCATATATGCCTGACTCAATGTCAGGGTGATCTCAAGGCCCAAAGCAATCAAGGCCCCCACAAGTGAAAAGAAGAAAAAACGAAAAAATCCTGACATTGACTCCCCACACTGGAGAAGGTCTGTCTGCAGATACCTTATTGCTATCAGCCTGAGCGGCCCAAGATTCATTGTTATAAGTGGCATGCAATAATGATATCAAGAGATGCCTCTGATGCTGAAGCGCTGCTTGATTGCTAAATTATGGTTGGCAAGTTACTTTGATGCTACTTTTTTTTTTAGCTGGAGAAGAGCTATCTGCTTTTTGCAATAGTGTCTCAAACAATTTGTCCTCTTTTTCCTTTAGACACTGAATTAGATTGTTCTAAGCAATCTGTTTTAGCAGTTCAGTCACAGCACATTTATCTTGTCTTTTGAGTACCAACTAAGGGAATTATGGCAATTTCTCATCTAGTTTTGAGAATTGCAATACCCTACTGTTACTGGCCATAGGTTTTTGCAATGGAAGTACTTATTATTGTAAGAATTACTGTCTAACTATAGTATGATAGAATGATGAGAGAGGGGAGTTTAAGCAGCATTGGAAGTACAGGGCGTTAACAGCTGTTGTGAATAATATGATGCATTGCTGACTCACTGACCCTTTTTTCCCCAAAGGTCACAACCACTGTCTGCCACAGGGTTTCTTCAGCAGAAAAAAGCGGCTATGAGAGGAGAGGATATTGTAGGAGAGGACACACTGCCTTTGGGTTAAATGAGTTGAGAGTGTATCAGCCATATCCAATGTTGTTTTTGAAATTTCCCAGGCACTAGTGCTTTTCCTCATTGGTATGAGTAGGCAATGATCACACACTATGTCAGGATTGAAAGGCAGTCTTTTAAGGGAGAATTGTGGGGTGGATCTGTTTATTTGTGTTAGGGTGGTGCGGTAAAGTCATGAAAGACCAGGATAGTAGTATTTCATGATAAAACTATACTTATTTGATGTCAACAAGTAACACTGTTGACGTTAACAGATATACTTCTGTCCTTCCCATACATGTACTTCAGTTTATACAGTATATTACTACATTTTCATTTTCAAGCACTGTGCTTTGATTGTGTGTTACAGAGTTAAATCTATCGTATACATCAATATGTGCCCGTTTAGCTCTGTTATATTTCTTGTTTTATAGAAAGCTGGTGACAGAGAGGTCCTGTTTTTAATTTCCCTGCTGCAAACTGTGCAACCTTTTCTTTTTACAAGGAATCCCTACCAAGCTTTGTTCTGCTTAATTTCTGTCAACCACCCGTCTGTTATGCTAGACAACAACGTATATAATTGGAGGAAAGAGTGATAATGTGAACTGCTCATGGCCAAGAGCCTTTTGCTATTGTAATAGTTGGGGCAGTGATAGTTGTATGCATTTGCTACTGTGTGTGCACTGTAGACTAGATAGACCCTCTATTGGTGGAGCTGATGGCCTGAGGGAGAGAAAGACAAACAACATTATGCCAGCGCTAAGCGGAAATAATGTCATTGCAGGCGGGGGGGATATAAGAGAAGCACAGCGCAGGAATGAGGATGTTATGTAAGCTGAAATCAACTTTGATCACATTGGTAGCCTAGTTAACTACACGTGTCCTGGAACGCTGACTGTAACCAGTGTAATAAACTTAAGAAATAAGAAGAGGAGAAGAAGTGATTCATTATGTTACCTTATATGACGTGCACCGAGGCTAAATGTTATTGATGTATTGCAGTAGTTTTGTAGCTCATTTGCTCAGCTATACTAAATGTTATGTGTCATAATTCTAATGAACGAGTAGCACACTGCTTTCATTGTGTACATTGTGTTACAAGTTTCAACACTGTGACTTCATCAAGGCAGGTTGACGGTCAAGCACAGCCTACATGCAGGAAGTGATTAGAATGACTGACTGGATTGGCTACATCTCATAAGAAACAAGCTACCTGACCTTTTACAGTGAGGCAGCCATATGCCCCCAAGCCTTTGGCACATTGTAATGTAAAGGGTGCTTAATATAGGGACAAAGACACAAAAGACAAAAAGACACAATTTCTGAATTGACTGGTCTACGTAACAGGCAGTTGTTGATATGTGGAAGTAAATTTGATTTTTTTGTGCCCCATTGTTGGAAAAACAGACCATTGCATCCTTTGTTTACCTCTTTGTTTACATTTGCTTACCCTTCTTAGGTCAAAAGTGGTAAGACAGAGAAGGCGTGTCAGCAGCTGCTTCTGAAGAGCCTGCAGTACCTGGAGCGCTACATTTACCTCATCCTCTTCAACACCTACCTGCATCTAGAGAAGAAAGACTCCTGGCAGCGTTCCTTCACTCTCTGGATGAAGCAGGTATCTTTGGCCGTCTCCTGTTTATGCTCCGTGTTATCCACTGTAATGGGTGACAACATACGCAAAAATGTGTAATAATCCATGTAATTTTAACACCTCAAAATGCAGATTATCTTTCCAGAAATCCAATCCAAATTCATTCATTATGGAGAAAAAGTGGGGATTCAACCAATGATATTGCTCCTAATAATATTCCACCTGATTGGCATGCTTTACAATTAAAATAGGAAAGGGAGCCACCATTAATTCAGGTGAAGGAGTCAAAGCAAAATGCTTTGTGTGTCTGCATCCATGTAGCCATTATTTTCATGCTTTTGTAAAATTGGGACTCCACATGTTTTCAGGTACCCAATAAATATGAAAATTTTCGCTTTACAGGCCGTCCCCTTCCCTATTTTGATCATTTATTTGCCCCCTGAGAGCCTTGCCTATTGCTTCACTGCAGTTGGTGTGTTTTACAATTGACATTCGAACTGCTAGAAATGGCAGGATAATGCTGCCAGTAAAATGGATCGCATCGTGCCTTTACCCTACTGAAGAGATGTGTCACATTCCCAGCTCAGTCCATCTGATACAGCGTATACTGTCCCCTGTGCACCCCAAGCACCCCTACTCACATAATGACTCACTACATCTTTCCTCAATGTGCCCATGGAAATTCCAGAAAGGCGATGCCAGCTGAGCCATCTCCACATTGGATGTGTACTCTATTGAACATTTATTGAAAAGTGAAGTCAGATTTTGCTTGCTGTCAGTAGATGAAGGTGAAAAGATAAAATAGATTCTTTTAAGAGTCATCTACACTTTTCTATTTACTGCTCCACAAAGTATGCAGTTTGTTAGTTGCTCCACAGCTTCTTTAAATCCATGGGAGGGGAACAAATCTTTAGTACCCACAATGCAACATGTGCCAATAGCATTATCTCCCAGCTGTCAAAATTGTGTAGGGTGAAAAATGGACTCAGAGGCACAGCTTTTTCCCACTTGTGCTCTCATGTGAGCACGCTGTGAACCGTTACCAGAGTTTCATTTGGATTTTCCCCCTGGAATTTACAAGCTTATTCTAGTTCTATTGTGGCCTGGTTCTTCACACATTGAACTTCATAATGTCTAGGCCCTGTGTTTTTGTTGGTTCATTAATCGTTTGGCCAGCTGTGCCCCTACAGTAAAGCAGGGAATTTATGTGCATTCCAAACAAATGAGTAGCCTGCAAGTGGTACCCGCCCCCCCAACACACACACACACATATGCATGCATGTACGCATGCACACACACACACCCTTCACTGAAGGAGGAACTCATTGTCATGGGTTTTCATTAACGCTAAGATCATTGGCATCTTGGCATTCAAAATGTTTGTCCCCGTAAGCTGAATTTTGCCCACAGTCTTTATGGTGGTTTAAAAATAAGGAATGATTCACCCAAAATGCCTATTTGGCAGTTTGACGCAAACTGTTCTCATGACTATACGTGAGATCAGTTAAAGCAAAAGGTAAACAGAGTGACTCAAACCAAAATCTAGCGAGGACTAAATGATTTGTCTGACCTCAGTACTGTACTGGTCAGAAAAATAATGTGTGCTTGCACTACATTGGTCATTTAACTTCCTGTGCGTTTGGTAGTAATTAAAAGATGTAACTGTTTCACATCGAAGCTCAGCGAAAGCCCATAATCTAATTCTTAACCGAAGTAGCATATTTTCCCCACTGAGCAAGCTAAACGCTAAAATGTTTTTCCTCACGCTGAGAAATGATCATGTTTTTATTTCTTGGAATTTGAAAGCATATGAATGTGTATGTTGATGTATGTTGATATTGGATATATTTATATGATTGATCCGGGTCATGATAAGGATTTTAGACTGTGGCACCTCAGCCATTTTCTGTTATCTGGGAGCAGACTGCCTGGCGAAACACAACCAAGGTCCTGGAATGTTTGGAAATCGCTGGATGAAAATCTCCTCCTTCTTTGTCTTTATTGAGGTGGAATAAACGGAACGAAAAAACATGGAATTCCAAAATAGACTGGAACAATCGCTGTGAAAACATTCGTCGCAGAAATATGCTCGGTCAATCGGGGCATATTCTTCCTGTTATGAATAGGGAATATATGTGGTGCATCAGAGTGACTCTAATGGCCCAGTTATGCCATGAGAAAATACAGGCATATACCCAGAGGACAAGACACCACCGTGCTTTGGCTCGGTTGTACAGTAGGTGTCAGAAAACCCCTTTCATTATAAAACATTATCATTACTTCTGCATCACAAATTGGATGTTGCTGTCAATGTCCTCTGTTCATCCATCCTTTCTCTCTGATTTTCCATCTACCCTGACAAATACTATTCTACCCGTTGCCTCGGCAGAAACGTTCAATCAGTTTTGACTTTTAATCAACATCGACTAGCTCCCAGTGCCAAAGTACATCTAAACATCTTTCATCTCATCTATCTTTGTGATGATAATGTCACTGCTCTTGTGTTTAATACACACTTGGAAATTGTTTGAAGAAAAAGATTTTTGATGTAGGCAAGAACTCCCCTAACAAGGCTTATATGTCGAAAGTTTTGCACATTTCGATGCATGCTGCCAGACACTGATCCCAAGTCAGCCTTAACTGCTGGTAATCCCGACCCCTCACCCTGTGAACCACTTCCTCTGTAAACACAATGTCTGGCCATGAAATTCAGAAATTTTTGCTGAGTTTTGAAATGATGGAATATCATTGTACCCAAGCTAAACCTTCTCAAAGCTGTTAAAGATTCATTTTAGATGTGCCTTTTCCACCATTGCCAGTTGAAGCTGTGAGGTAAGCAAACCTGATACTAAATACTGACAAATATATTGGCTGAGAGTTTCAGGCAAGAAGACAGAAAAACATAATGAAAGAATAACCTGTAGAGCGCCTGTATCATTCTTAAAAGCAATCATCTGTGACATTGCCATATAAATAAATGCCCATTTGCTACTTTACATCATTGATTGATATAACACAATACTGATTCAACCTATATCCAGTTCATGAAAGCTTTTACATTTCCTGTTGTAAACAGAAAATGGGTAGGTCTTTCCCAGGAAAAATCCTCTGTCTAGCGCACAAGAAGTAATGCATCTTATGTTTCCAGCAGCAGCAACAGTGGTTTCTTTGCAATAAATAGAAGAAAAACGGGGTAGTTAGCATGAGCAGCGATAGGACCAAGGACAAATACTTCTTGGACCAATTTTTCCATTTTAAAGAGCAAACATTGATGATTGCCATTAGTGTAGCAATAAAATATTGTGCACAAAAGTATCGTGACATTATAATTTTAACCACCACCAATCGTGTGATGGGTGTATTGGGTCGGTTGCAGTAGAACTCTGGCACCAGCCCAACAAACCCCCAGGCAAAATCATTACCCTATTACCAGTGACTGTGGCAGGATTATTAGTGACAAACTGCATCGCCAGAGGCAGGGGTCAAGCATCATCACGGCCATTGATGATGTATCTAAGGCCATGGTAATTGGTAGCATTATACAACCCGCCAGCACTAAGGGATACAGTATGTCCTGCATCCTGTGCTGTGTGTGAGCACGCGCATGTGTGTGTTGGAGGAGGTGGTGGTGGGTGGGCGAGGGGGAGTAATCTATGCCAAGCTGATAGGGTCCCTCATTTGGTTCTGTTGCTCCAGTTCAGTTGGATTGCATGTCTCTAAACACGTACATGTTTTGTTTACTGTTTTGCTAGATGTCAAACAGCATCAAAGGTGTGCAGCCATTTACCATTTAATGATGCAGCGTTGTTTGTACAGTCAAAGCAAAACAAAAAAGCTCTTATTGTCAACAGTGTGTGCATTGTGTGTCTACCAGACAAATATTGTACCTAGCGTCATTAGTCCACATTGCCTCATGGGGCATGTAGAAAGATCAGAGCAAAAACATCAGAGGAAATACATGAATTGAAATCCACGTTTTGCAAAGCCACGACGTGGTCCATTATACAATGGCTGGACTTGTGTACAGTGCATACCACGGATGCCTCCAGGAGAGGTACCCTATCAGTCACTCCAGCTGTTTGGATGTGTGGCACAGAGGCCTCCCTGTCCCCTGTACCGGCCTGGTATGTGAGGCCTTTGAGATAGCCGACGGCGGGAAAGGCCAGCCCAGTATTGGCATGTGTGAGCTCTTCAATAGGGGATGAAAGGCACGTCTGCCAGCTCTGCTTACTGTCACCCATTAGCTTGTCACCATGCACCAACAACCTCAGTGGTTTTGCACGTACAACGCGCAACAAAGGTGCTACACAGACAGCCAAGCCAAATGTTTGCACAAAGAATCAGTTTTGAGTTGTTTTTAACTTGTGTTGCTGTACTTTTTGTAGATAAAGTACAGCAAAATCTGTTTGAGACCACATACTGTCACTGTATGTCAACTTTGACCCACAGAGTGTGAGCACTATTGCTCCTGAGCCCTCCAAACCCCATTCCCCCAACATCCTCTTTTGGGAACTCTAAAAACCCCTGAATTCGCCATGAACAGATGTGCATCTCTAACACGACTTATCACCGCTTAGCATTTTGCACACATTTCCTATTTAGACAGCTGGGCGACGGAATAGATGATTCAGGTTAAGTACTCTGCTTAACAGCACAAATCCAGAGTTTCCCCAGTGAGTCAAATCTACTGACTAATGGTTCTGCTGCACCCAGTCATTTCTTCCTAGCAAACACTTCGCTGTAAGGAATGGATTGGTCAAAACACACAAATGTGGACATACTGAAGGGTACACTTGTTTTAGTGTTTTCATGTTCAATAAAGGGCTCAGTTTTTATGTATTAAGACAAGACCGTAGAAGCTGTAGACTTGATCATCACTTCATTTGTTTTGAATGAGACAACTAATAGGACTGAGGCGAAAGCTTTTTCCGACTTTGAGGCAGTGTCGGCTCTACACAATAAAACGTTTTCAGTGATACAGGATACCTATTGTAACATTCAGTTTTGCATGGTCAGGGAGTAGGTAATTGGATTGACCACACTCTGTGGTGTCTTTGGCTTATTTCTGCACAATGCTGGCCTAAGAAGCTATAATCAGTGTTAGAGTACGGGATATCTTGATACTATTATTTCCACCATTGTGTCATTAAGTCTTCCTCAGCATGGTTCACATAGCTAAACCTGATAGCGCATTCTTAAAATATCCTTGACAGCACTTTATACAGGATTACCACAAACCCTCAAGAACATAGCCATAGTCATGTTGAATTTTCCTGAGGGTAGCACACCATTCCTGGCACATCAGTACATGCATAGTATGTAAAGTATGTATTCATACATAGTATTAACATTCAGCCCACGTTGCTCATTCCACTCATCTTCCAAGTTTGGCCACTGGATTCAGTGAACAACTTCAAGGGTCTTGCAAACTAGTGCACAGCTGGGGGGTTCAGCTTTATCATGAATGGCTCTTTGATTCCAAGCTAGGAATGGAGGCTGTTTAGATAATGTCCCAGCATCAGATTAAATAAACACATCAATATCCAATACGTATTAAAATAAATAAATACATTTGAGTTTGATTTTCTCAGATTCTGATATGGTCTCGATTCAAACTTGAACGTTACAGTCCAGCACAGTTCCTCTAAGATTCCTCCACCTCAGGTAGGAACGTTTTGTTCTGTCCGGTAAGCGAGGACTGAGGAGAGAGAATAGATGCCCCTGGTGGCATGTAAATATCTGGCAGAGTAAACTGGACAAGCTGTGGCAGTTTTAATGGTGTATTTAATTTTATGTTTCTGCAAGGCAGCCTGTGTCTGCTGGGTTTGTCCAGCATAATGTTTGGCTCTATGGCCAGATGTCTTTGGTCGTCCATGGTATTTCCCATCAGTCCTATGCTGTTTCACAGCCACAGTGGACCGCGTCAGCTTGACCTAGTAAGCTTGACACTAACACGGCTCTCTCTAGGGGAATTTCTTTCCGCCCTCACTCATACAGTAATGACTCAGACCTAGGAGGTTGGGTAAAATGTACCCATGGCATTAGTCAAAATGTTTCCTGTTGCTTCCAAACTTGCGATAGACATCTGTGTTCCCATAACTTTTCGCTTACATGTGTACAAAAGGTATAGATTACACACAAACTGTAGTTTTTAAGGTATTGGTCATAACAAGTTATTGGCCATAACAATATTGAGGGGCAAATGAAGTGCCCATGCAGCCTAGCTGTGTTGTCTGTTCATTAACATTTCCTGTGCTTCTGCTCCGTGGTAGGTGGCTGCCAGAGCCGGGGTTTATGACATCCTCAACCAGCTGGGTTTCTCAGAGTTTGAAAACCCGAGGGACACGCCATTGGCCAGGCTGCGCTGCCGCTGGCAACAGCAGAACGTCCAATCACTTCCCTTCCGAGGGGAGTTCATCTGAGAAAGGATCACTGTGAACTTGCCAAAACAATACTGTGCTTTTCTAAAAAACAGTCTAATAATGTAATGCCTTCTATATTTACCCCTGTAGTATCCATATCTTTAGATCCTGTATTGTTATGATAGTGCTTTTTTCAAACTCACTGACAATGTTAACTTTTATTTTAAAAGGTGTTTTAGTATTGTCAGCATCAGCAGTATCTTAGTCTTCGTCTTAGCAGAATGCTGGTATTTGTGCCTTTGCTTATTTTTTCATTTTTTCATTTTTAATAGAACATAGACTTTCACTGTACTAATATTTGTTAAATTTTTCCAGAAAAAAAGGTAAAAAAAAATATTAACTTAAAATGATGTTATAATGTTATAATGTCTTGTCCAGAAACCTTCATTAAGTTCTTACTGGTGAAGATAGGACAGCATCTTAAAACTTCTGTTCGAACCTGTTGGAGTTAAATGAAGGAGCTGGGTAAATACAACTCTATCTGTTGTGTGTGTCAGCCAACAATTTGCAGTGTTATATAATTGTTTGCTTTTGTATGACCTGTTATTGTTGAGCCCTGAGCCCTGTGTTTTTGTTCTTAGAGTGACTGTCAGCAATTGATGTTCGATTGTTCAAAATGTTTTTCATTATTTCATTATTTTCACATAAGAATGCTGTTGACCCTTTTTGATTGCTGTTTGTCTGTTAACTTGTCCTTGAGTTTTCCAAAAATGATCAGAGTGGATGTTTGAAAAGATAATGTTACAGTATTTTTCTCAGTGATGATTGATGAAGATAATGTTGGTCATCAGTGAATTTTTGCGGATGCATGATCACAGGAGTTCCCACTTTTTTTGCCCCTGTACTGGCTTTGTTTATGTTTATTTCATTGGTTTGAAGACATTTTTCCTCTTTCAAATTGATTGACTGGCCTCATGATACAGGTACTAACAGTACAGTATGTCAGTAACTTGTAAGCTAAACATGAGTTTTAAAGTGTAGAGTTTTAATTCCTTTTATTTTGAAGTTGTAAATGTTTTACTGTGTATTTGTGTATGTAAACCTTGGAGCAAAGTCACTTGAAAATGGCAAAATTATTTTTTCTCATCAGATTTATACCATTGAAGAAAATGTGTGTATCCCCATAATTGTTATATTAAAAATCCAGGGTTGGGGCTTTAAGCGTTTTACTCAGCTCAGCCTCAGATGGTTAAAGCTGTATAGAGCAGTCGTGAGAAAATGGTCGGGCTTTAATCAACACGGCTTAGAGACTTCATGACTCCTGCCAGTAAATGGTTACAATTTCTGTGACATCATCAGGCCTTCAGCAGGAATCGAATTATATGTCTGACTGTAAAATTTACGGTTGGAAACAGCCAAGCCTGCAAATACTTAGTGTAACTTGGCATAAAGTCTACGCGGTATCAATTGATGAAGAAGAATTATACCCTTCAACAACCGCAGTTTGTATTGGTGGCATTTATGGAATGGGACAAAGCTGTATGATTCACTATTCAAGACAGCAAGTTATGAATCCGTTGCCAGCCTACAGGATAAAGGTTAGAAGAATTATTTTCATCCAACACTTACCTGCAAATTCTTGTTTAATGTGCCGACATATCCAGTGTAGGTTTTAATGTACAGATTCCTAACACTTTTTTTTTTTACTATGGTATGTTCTTAATCTATTCTTCAGTTTGCTAATACATGTTTTGTTGTCAAGTACTGTGTGACTTCATGTGTGTATTTTAGTACCCATAAATCCTTCCTTAAAACCAGGAAGACATTGTTCTCACAATGCTTCTCATTTCTGCTTGATTGTTCTTTTCTATTAGTATTTCAACACCTTTGCACTGCATATTAGAAGAATGCTAATAGAATGTGAAGATTGTGATTGAACTCAATTTCTTTCATGAATAAATATGGATAGAAATGAAATAGCATTATTGGCTGCTAAAGAGAATCTATTACAAATTCTCAGTACGACTTGAGGCAACATATTCTGATGTACAAGAACACGCAGCTGCAGGAAGTAATAAAGTAATAACATTTATTTATTCTCTGTTTTCAGGCTAAATCATGCCTTCCTCTTTGGTATCATTTCAATACTCAAATTTCTAAAAAGATTTCTTTATCATTTATTGGAAAATATTTTTCCATCCAAGGGTATCTTTTGATTTCGAGGCGTGGAAGGGGTTGTCTGGCCACACACATTTTGAGCAAAACTGTCTGCTGTGCATTGTTAAGCTTAAATTTCACATTCAGAGGGCACCAAATTATTGTCTCTTCCCTCTTCCGCTTCCTGTCTTTTCCTCCTTATCCAGGCATCATCTATGCTCTAGATATGCATTGCTAAGCAACCACACTCAGGAAGCCTCGCTACCTTCTGTCAATGCCAACCTCCGAGTGCAAACCGGATTATGAACATTGAGAAGCATACATTTACACAACACAGATGATTCACTGTTTTACTGAAATCTTCACATATACAATAATAAAGAGCTTATGTAGATCAAAAGACAAATCTGTATTGCCTTTTGATGTGGAGAGGTATGGTCTTAATTAAAAAAAAAACCTGATGGTCACTCTTTCAAGAATGGAAGGCTATAAAGGGATTATGGCCCCCTAAAAGGTGCTGGCCGGCACATCAGTGAAGCTCCCTTGGCTTTGCTGGCCTGCTTTGAAAGGCTGATATCCCAGATCACTTCCCGTCTTGTAAGTGCATAGCAGGCTTATCTCGGGAGTACGGAAGTTGTAAGGATTTTATCACACTGCAGCCTATCCTGGATTATTGTAAATAGAAACCAAGTGGTCCAGATTTAAATGACCTTTTATAGTTTGTTAGTCTTGTCTAAATTTCCTTGATACATCATTTGTCTCAGTATGAAAACTAATTTATCCCTTTTTGTGGTTCAGTGTAAGGGGGTTGGCAGGGTCTGAAAGGTACCCTACGACACAAATTCATAATTACACATATATATGCAGAGGTATTCACTCATAGAAGACAACTGCTGTCTCTGAATGAGTCTTACTTTGACCAAACAGAGACAAATCTGTTAAAACAACATTAGGATATGGAGAGAAGCTATTCAGTTGCAATATGTGGCCAACTTGACTCCAGGTCAAGATAAGCCCAGGACATGAAGACCATGGTTGGATGATATGGCGGCCCCTCGCCTTTGAAATGCTCTCCAGACTCATTGAGATACTCTCCAATGTGTAATTCAAGCTAGCAGTTCTGAAGGATCCCCAGATTACGGCAGACAAAGAGCTGCATTGAGAGGTAAGCAGCTCGAGGGGATGTAATGAACTTCATGTGAAAAGTTTCCCTCTGGAGATGAGAGAGTGCTCAAGAGAGAAGACATGGTGCCTGGGCAAGGGTGCACCCTGCTCCCTTTTCACAGCCCACAGTCCACTTTGATTTTCCTTGTGTGGAGAAAGGCAGCATTACCAGAATCTCTGAGACTGGAGTGTGCTTCCATCCTTCTCAGGGATTTCATCAATTATAACATGAAGCAGGAGCTTTAATGGGTAGTTCTCAAATCTGCTTTGGCAAATACGTATCTAGTCTTCATTCACCACGGGCCATCTCAGTTTGATCTTGGCTGTAAGCACACCACTGAGCAAGGTAATGAAAGTCTAGGCTGGTTGGATAAAATATGATTGAATTAATGCAGAGCACATACTCTTAAATCCTCCTTTATTTGACTTGTTGATTATAGAGGATCCTGTGAAATATTCCCCATACACTATTGATAAAGGTTTACGAGGAGGTATGTCAGTGCAGTAGTGGACCCTGGTTCTGTTTATTAGTTTATATTGACTGCAAGATTAAGGATTCAAGTTCACATAAGACAAAAAAGTCTCAAGGTGGAGTCACTGATAACAGCGTCATAATACTGTAGCAATAAAGAAATACGTTTGACTGTGATATAGCTAAGCAGATTGAATGTCTGTCGGAACAGTTGCAGTTGCACTTGTGTAATACAAAAAAAGACTATCATGCTCATTACAAAAGGTCAAGTGAAACTCATGGTGTCTGACCAGGGTCATAACTCATAGCTCTTTTTGAGGCTTTCAGTCCCAAATCCTTCCATCCACATGAGGCAGAGCACCATAATAACAACTTCTCAAAATCACTGGGTTGTAACTTGGCAAGGACTCTCTCTCTTTCCTCGAGCTGCTGGGCAGTCTAGCAGCTGCTTTGCATCTCCTTGCATCTCAGAGATGAAAACTCACATATTTTCTCAGCATGCTGGCATGGCTAGACCACATTACAGCACACACAGAGGCATCCACAGCTCAGCACAGTGCAGCGGTGCACACTGCCTTCTCTCCTTTGTTAAAAATTCAACAGAAGCTTGCCTCTTTGCAGTCCCACCCTTGCCGACTGGCCTAACTATTGTTCAGCATATTACAATGTGTCTGATTGATCTCAAATTAGAATTAAGCACATGTTTTTTGCTTTAACTTAACAACAACAAGGATGCAGTAAGTGAAATGCAGTATGTTTACTATATCTAGGGTCAATGAACCAACTCAACATGGGAAAAAGACACATATTTTCATTTATGTTTATGATTTGATAGGACACTCCTCCATAGAGCAATGGCTTTCTCACATTAATGTCCATGACCGTTGTCAGGGGTAGAATTAGACTTGATTATGGCACTCAGTGCATTAAAGCAAACATTTTGAATCCTGTGTAGGACATAGAGCTCTCACTAATGCATGCAGTGTAGTAGAAAATTGTTCTGGTGTGTGGACTTAACCGCAGACTGTGACTGGAGCTATTCATTTCAGAGGGAAAAAACAAGGCTTCTAATTGAATACTATGCTATATTGTGGAATGTCATCCTGGCTTTTCGACGTACTAAAAAAACTCACATGCTCCAAACACTATTGATGGAAAAAAGAACATAAAACTTCTTACAAGGCAGTTAATGGTTTCCATCTCTTAATGCTGTGGTTAGTTTCCATTGCTTATTAATGCAGAACTTTGGATCACAATCAACTCCTCCCAGTGCTGCCCTAAGGGGATAAATCCATAAAACCCACACCTGCTCTACATTGACCATCCTAGGAACATGTAGGTAATTACCCACAGACAGAGCGTAGGCACTGGGGGAGGTCCTCCAGCAGAACCCAGACACACTCTGGGAACTGTTTAGAGAAATGTGGAGAGAAAAGAATGTCCAGTCTAGACACCTTTTCTCCTCAAGTATCTGAAGTCAAAACCCTTTTAACCCCCCCCCCCTTGAGAAAGATTCCTGAGTTGTAAGTTCAGTCTCTGCGTGGTCATGTCTGAATCCCTGTCGTCTGCGTTCATTTGGACTCCAGCATTGTGAGCAGGGGCCAGAAGCTTGGTTGCTTGAGCAGTCATCCAGAAGCTTTAACAGGCTGTCATTCCACTGGTGAAATCTACTGTACAGTTTTCACACCTTCTAAGCCTTTAATGACTGTTTGGTGTTGAATTTGTTCCCTTTCTACAAATGGAACATATGCACACAGTGACATCTGCAGGATTCCTTAATTCCTTTCATGTTATCCCAAAACCTTTTGATAACTGAAACCCGCAACAACCCTAATTCAAATAGAGCAGTCTGCTTTGTTAGGGCAGGTATCACTGCATTCCAAGCACATGGGCCAATTGTCATTCACAATAAGTATAGCCTAGATAGTGCAAATCTAGTAATGATTTAATCTGGTAGTGACTGTTAAAATCATAAATCTGCCACTTGTTTCCAATCCAAACTAACTCCAATCCAAAATAACTTGATTTTCTCGATTAAAATGTTTTCATGATGCTAACTGAGTGATTTGCCTTATTCTGCCATGTATCAAGGCACTGACATTTGTTTCTAGAATATTTCTGCAACAAGTGAAACTGCATTGGAAACAAATGGAATTATATATACACCAGTTTAACTTGTTTCACAAAGATTTTCAGACTGAAAATGAGACCAAATGGGTTGTTGGGATGGACATTTTTTGCAGTGCATGATAATATGACTTGTAGGAGTTACAAAAATCACTTGGCTAAATTTGCAGAATGCATTACCCTGCCTAATGTCTCTAGTGGAGACTAGTGGAGGCGCTCTCACTATAAGCTGGTGGCTTCAAGTGCGAGTCCTGCAGCCTAACCAACGGTGCGTAATGATGCACGACTGCACGGCAGATGTTTCACCACGGGGACAGTTTGTCTCCGTAGACTTTATCTGAACTCTTCCGACTTCTGCTGCTTTTTCACCACAGACTTGCGCTGCTTACTTACTTGCTCGCCTGTAAAAGAAAAGTTATCTAACAAAAAGTTGGACTACCTCTGCAAACTGTCCCGATTTACCGGGGAGTTGTCGTCATCAGCACCCCAGATTTTCCCCCAGTTCCCTACATGGATGGGGCTGTCTTGGTCTATGTAGTTCTGCACAGGCCAAAAGATTGGAAACAACTTGTGAATACCCGTCAGTTTGGCGTCTAGGGGAAACGTTCAGAATGCTTGACTGCTTCGCTGAAGTTCAAGACTGAGGACTTTTCTCCTACATTGTACTTTTCAGGAGGAGGAAATCTGCTCAAAGTTTACAATAGAAAGCAAACTTCATCTCACGCTGAAGTGGCAACTCTCATACTATTAGCTCTCGCTATGGATTGTATGTATTTATTGATGTGCTTTTCACTCAGTCTGTTATTTTTGGACCATAAACACACTGCAGAGTCACATGGTAAGTTATTCATTTTTCCAATTTTCATTTTCATTTTCACTGGGAACTTTTTAATGAAAGGCAGCCCTACTATGAAGAGGACCCAGATGCACATATAGCATATATAGTCTAACATAAACGTTCTAGAGAATTATAGCTTTTTTATTGATAGGTCACCATAATGACACTCTATATCTTACTATTTAGGTTGGACAAAACAATAGAGTATGGCAGATCCACTGCCTAATAGGGCTATTCCTTTATGTCTATACATACTTTTTACGTACAACTTTCAGTCTCTCTCTCTATATATGAGAATATTCATGTTGAGCTAGTTTTATGTACTCTCCTAAATCATATGTCTGCATTAAAAGTTAGCTAAAGTTAATTAAAAGCCTGTTTTATAGGTATTTGTATTTATAGTTACTGCTTGGTAATATTCTCATATCATATGAATTATGGCTGAGTTATTCTGAATGTGATTCTCACTTGACACTATCTGTCCCATCAGAAAAACTCTCTGGAAAGTTAAATGAATATGGTCTTATCGTGCCATTCAGCACAGACTCCCGTGGCCGGTATATTTCTCACGTGGTCTCTGTTGGAACTGGAAGTAAAGGTGCTGCTGATGCTGCTTCACCCACTGGCAGCAGAAGAAGGGTGGCCCGCAGCGCCCCCGAGACGCCCTCTGTCACCTCCAACTCCGCTCAGCACTTGTTTTTCAATGTCACTGTGTTTGGGAAAGAACTACACCTTCGCCTGAGGGCCAACAGAAGGCTGGTGGCTCCGGGTGCTTTTGTGGAATGGCAGGAGGACTTCAAGGAAAAGGTCAAGGAACATATTCACAGGGACTGTGTTTTCACTGGAGATGTAACAGACATGCCGGAGGCCTCAGTGGCTATCAGCAATTGTGATGGACTGGTAAGTCACTGACCCAAGCTTGACACATTGGTCCATTGGAGAAAGGTTCAGCAGGAAGAAAGATGCCTTTCCCTCTTTGGCATGGTGCCAACTAGAATGTGGAGTATTATGGACTAGCCTACATGCATGCATATTCAGTAAGTCCCACACAATAGTCACTTAAAGTATTTTCTGTTCTAAGCCACCGCATGCATTGCTTTCCCTCTAACCAACACTTATGTAAGAGACTCATGTTAAACAGCTGTATCCTGACTCCTTCCAATAGGGCCCCACATATTAGCATCAGCAATGATGGTTCAGCATCACTGATTGTATGACTATATGAGCTGATCAAGGTAAAGTCAATTTGGACTGAAAAGTTACCATTGCCACACTCTTACCACATACACATTTGCCCTACCAGTACATCATGTGCCCTCCATTATAACCAATCTATTCATCATTATGCTCTGTCACACGCAATCATTCTATATCATTTTCATTGAACATACACAGGGGTTTAAGCTGCAATACGCTGCGATAGAGAGGAGTGAAGGGAGGTGAGCTACTAATGAATGTTTGCATTACAGCAAATCAGATCGAATTTCAAATGTTCCACATGATATTTGAATTGGCAGCTTGACCAAGCCAAGGCTACTCCTTTGCAGCCTGGGTCAGCCTTCTGACCAGTTCCGACAGAAAGAACATGCATGGAATGGGAACGAAGATAGCCTTTGACCCATGACCTTTTAAACTCCTCAATACGAGAGAAAATGCACTTCTAATGATTAGTCAACTTCAAAATCATCATATACCCTGACGCCAAACTGCAACGGTGAGGAAACAATTTGTTTTTTATATTTCAAGCCCATTGATCTTTGCTCCCTATGTCTATGTGCCTGTCTGGCTCTGTGTGTGTCTGTGTGTGTGTAGTAGGACAGTTGAGCTTTGTATCACAGTCAGCACAACAGAAAGAAACAATGGAGGGCTCTCAACACTTGTATTGTTTGCTATGCTGTACTGCACTGTGGAGTCACATCTAAACCCTCATGCCTGAGGGTTTGTAGACTCATGTAGACTCATGTCGTCTTCAAGAGAGTTATCAGTCATTAGTATGTGTCTAAGGTAATAATGAGCGGTGTACGGACAATGCCATGCTGTGTTCTCTCATCACAAAGTCATTTCCTGAAAGACCAGAGTGTATTCCCGGCAACGTTTCAAGACCAGAATTGATAAGCACAATACAACACAATGGCGTATTGACCTATGAAAACAATAGTACATTTTTCTTTCTTTCACCTTTTGTTACACAAAAGAATGCAGTCTTTGCCCTTGTTTTCTGTGATTTTATAATAATTCACATAAAGCCATAGGGTCAGAAGTTACAGCTTGCTCCTGTTTGAGTGAACTATGAACCTCTCTCATGGAAGCCTCTAATCTACCGCCATCTTTCCCTCTCTGCTCATCAAGATATTGAGCGTAACCAATCATGACTCGTTTGGTCCATGCCCTCATTTGCAGTCAGAGAAACAAAGATAATATTGATGGAGTGAGGCATCAGATCAAACCAGTAATTCATTCATTTTGTTCAGACAGGCTCTTTTAATGAGTATGTCACAGCCAAGCAAAAGCCATGCCTTTGACTGATCAAACGTTCACATTTGTAGATAAGACCAAGGTAGGTTCCCCCATTGAAGCACATGCAGTCTGAAATGTTTGAAGATATGCCTTGTCCTCTGTGTTGTGCCTTTTATGACTAAAAAACTTACGCAGAGCAGTGGGACATGAAAATGGGGGTATCTCTTTCAAGGACACAGACTCAGGAATATAGTCCTGCAACATGAACAGAGACACGTCTCTGCTTACAGGGGGTTTTCAAAGAACATTTGAAGGTACACTTCATTTGCCTGGCAGCTTCCAGGCAAATGATTTAGTCTGAGGTATCTGCTTGATGTGTAAGACCATGGAGGAGATCATGTCTGATGAAAGGACTGAGATTGAAAGGAATAAGCACATGAATCATGTGCTGAGGACATCAGATGCGGGCAAAATCTCTGAAATGCACTGTATGCCTTTGGTGGCACATCTACATTACCACCAGCACTGCATCTTCAAAAATGTGCTTGATGTGTTCACCTACATAAGAAATGACAACAGTTGTCTGATAGATTAATTATTGCTCAGTTGGAACACTTTGTTTTCCTGAGATTTATGTTACTGTTACATGTGCATTTTTCTTTTTCCATGTAGTATGTGTCTTTATGGAGACAGATTTTGCGCAGACTTGAAAAACATTCCATTAGAAATTTTGCGCAACCATAATTTCCTTTCTATTATCACAAAAATCCATAAAGTTTCACTTATTTTGTTCTCTTTAATACAGCCAAGCTTCAAAAATACGCTTTGCTACCAGTGTGGACTCTGCAGAGCACTGGCAGTGAGACCAGGCCCATAGAGATGTCTCTCAAAGAGTGAGGCATGACATCACCACCAGTAACAGATTACGTTAACTTGGTCCCCTGCCATGCGCCCAGAGGTGCATTTTAAATTGCTATCCTTTGCATATATTTGGCCTCACAGCACAGTTAGATGATATCATATTATATATTATATTATATTGAGGTTTCACAGACAGTGAATGCAAAATGATCATAGATATTCTAGCGAGAAACCATCCAAATTCAATTTACTCAAAGAGTAGATGATTTATTTCATTTTTTTCACTTTTGATTGACCAACATGTCAGCATTATGAACTGTGATAACTTGCACTATGAATGGAAGGATTTGTAACTTTGCTAGACAGCAACAGCTGTGTGCTATAGACACACATGGACTATTGTTGTGGGGTGATGAGTGATGGCTATGATTATACTGGGGCTGCTCATGTGTTGGGAATTAGCACAGTTGACGGGCGATTGAATTACATGTGTGATGGAAACACGAGTGCTGGGATAACTGCACTCGGAAGAGCGCTATTTCTGTGTCCATCAGTTAAATAGAGAGAGCCACCTAGTAACAGCAGCAGAGTGGGATCAGACTCACTTGGGGCTTGATTTTTTTGGAAACCAGTTTTCCATCCATTGGAGATGGAAAATGCTTGCATAAATTGTTCTATTCATAAATGCTAAAATACTGTACAGGGCTGGTTCTAGTCCAGTGTTCCAGTGTCCAAGTGCTGTTGTGTGGAGGTTGGTTAATGAGGCATGGCACTGAGGTCTAGTCACGAAATTAAGTGCTCCATCAGAGGAAGCCCAAGATCTCAGCCAATAATTTGATTCATTCCTCTCAATCCCCCTGCTCTTTATTTACAGTGCCTATGTCTGCACACATGTGGTTATGCACACACACATACACACTGTAATACACACATTGACTTGTACACACAAACACAAATGCACAAACACATGCCTGACGCACACACAGACAATCATGTATATGGATATGAAATGCATTTACCAGAGCTTTGAAACGAAGCGTGCAAATACATGAATCAAATACATGAATCAAATACATGAATCTATTAATATACATTAATAAGTATATATATAATACTGCACCCCTATTAGACAGGCCTGCTTTTTCATGCAAACCAGTCTCTGAGAGTAACGTTATCCATGACTTCAATCAAGTAATGTAGTTAATGTCACAATCATATATTTTCTCTGCTTTGATACGTGTCCCATGATGACGACTGCCAGTGATTATATGTCCAATTTTTTCTGTGTAATCCTCACCCTGATCCCCCCCAGCTATGCTTGCCCTTTCTGGCACACCACAGTGAGAGGTGAAAGCTGATAAAAAAGGAATCAACTAGTAATCCCCTGCTCTTACGACCTGTCTCACATTATTAATTCAACCCCTAACCCTGCTGAGTCAGCGCCACTCAGCCGTGATTTACTTGCCCACTTATTGATCTTGCTGGTCTTATCACACAAGCTTATACGCAATAAGTATCTCCAGTATAATTTTGCTTTTCCACTTTCATGCTTTGAAAGAACTTGCCTGTTGTCTATGTCTGGTAGAGTTAAAACGCTGATGAGGCTTTGTGTGTACCTCTAACATTAAATATTTGATGCTTTTATGCTCCTGAAAATGTAAATGGACACCTTGATCTCAAAGGTTGAAAAAAAAAAGCAATCAACAAAGAGCACGCCTGGACCCAAAATTATATGTTTCAAAGCAATCTGCCACAAATTGCAGGTTAAGCTCCCGGGATGACAGTTAAGACATTGATTTCCTTGCACATTGTAGTTCAGGCATCCGTGGCCTGTGGCCTCTTACATTTTTAGACTTTGTTTGTGCCTCACGCATCTTCAAAAGGTTGCGAGGGATGTCTCCATTAGATTACCCCAGCAGATAATGTCCAAGACCACCACTTTTGACTGAACCACAAGAATTTACTGCCAGCAGTAGATTGTGATGCTGTCGTCATATCTCAGATGTCTCTATTGATGTAAGTGCAGTAAAAAGAAAACAAAAACTAGTTTGATCTGGGTGTCTGAGATTACTCTTTAAACTGAGGCACACATAACATTTTCCTCATACCCTGACAAATTTCCGACGGAAACGTGGTTTAGTTGGCCCTCAGTTCACATGGGGCTTGCTAGGGTGTGTATGGTGCACTGAGCAGGTGACAGACTCCAACTGCAAGTTTGTAGAACAGAAAGAGGTCCCTCTAAAAATTACATAAATATCCAGCTTCAAAGTTGGTTTTACTGATGTGTGGAATTTAGTGTATCGGTGAGTCGCAGCGTTAGATATATTTGCTTTTTTGTATGGGGTCAGTAGCACTGCTGGAAGCCTCTGAAGAGTTGGCTTCAGAGAGTATTCTCTCCAGAGGCAAAGATATTTTGAGCTGACCGACCACACACTGACACAAATTGTATTCTGCACTAAAGGTCTCATAATGATCTCTGATCTGCACACTCACGTATGAAGCAGACTGTTGAGTATTTGGTTCAAGCACACTACCTGACCTCTCATGACCTTAAATACTAATGTCATTGATTTTCAACGATAATGTGAAGTAAAGAGGTTCAGCTAAAAACGTAGGAATATATGAAACCATTATTGAAAATTATGTTTTTTACCACTGCAAAATGTTTGCTTTTGTAATGTTCATGAACATCAAAGTAAATCTGTCCTATTTTCAGTTCTGATAGGCTAAGAAAGCTCAAAAACTTATTTTCCATGTGCAACTCAAACAAATAAATTCCAGATTGTATCTTCAATCAGCAGTAAATGAGAAGTGCAAGAAATGTTGATTGTGATTGTAAATTGCATGCAATCACATCCTAATATTGCAATCAGATATATTTGTCTCACTCTCACTCATATTTGTCTCAGTGCTGTTGATCTATTTGGAAGAAGAAGATGGTGTTGTGCTGCTGTAATGATTGTAATAGAGATAGAGAGTGGTGAATCTCTCAACTTATTGTAACAATTCCCCCTTTGCCTTGTCATACTGAATTGCCATAATACATTTTTCACCAATTTTGGAAGTAGAATACGTTCAATACAATGCGATAATGTTACTGATGTCAAATCCCAAAACAATGGAAAAGTTTTGGTTTTGGTTTATTACATTCAAGTGAGTCTAATCAGAGTCAAAAGAGATTGGTGGTCTTGTGTCATAGCTCTATGAGGGCAGTTCTGAACCACAGGTGAGGCCCAGACTGTACCCTATGTTTACGCTGAGTTCCTCTTTAGACCCTCCCACATGTTTGGAAAGGAAGGAAAGGAACTTTATTTGTCACATACACATACATGCAGTGAAATGCTTTTTTCGCATACCCCTGACTAGATATATACACACACAACCTATTACACCACACACATGCATTTTTCAGGTCAGAGGTCAGAGCGCAGGCGTCAGCCAGTGAACAGCGCGCCTGGAGCGGTTTGGGGTTAAGTGCCTTGCTCAAGGGCACTTCGGCAGTGTTGGTGGGCACCGTAGCCGTGACACCAGTCATTTTTGGATCACCAGCTCACAGCTGGAATACACCCCCCTGTGGTGCCGGGGATTGAACCAGCGACCCTCCGGTCACGGGTCGGTCTCTCTAACCGCTAGGCCAACCTGCCGCCCAAAAGCAGTAACACGTCCCTGGGTGGGCGTGTTACTGCTTTTGGGTCTTGTATGTTTGGCTCTTGTTGTGGTGTACTCTATAGACCTGAGTTCACTTTCCACCCACTGGTGAAAGAAGAGGTCACAGAGGAAGTATTGGAGCATGTCTTACTTGGCATTTCCTGGTTAGGGCTGGATGGATACCTTCACCTCTCCTCCCCTGACTGTCACATGTCCACCCTTCCAGTTCATGGTTTTCGTGTTGTAAGTCAAGGGTGAGAGCATGCTTAGCATTTTGAGATAAATTTAGACACAAAAAAGTTGTTCGCTCTGCTGCACTGTATTTAGATTTCTTTTTGCAGCTGGAAATACACATTTCCCTGCCAGATTTATATTGGTATGCTTTTTTTCATGAGTATAATGATGGGCTGTCTAGTTTTTTTTTCATAGGAAGGCTGTAGGCATATGAAATATATAATTCTTACTGTACCTACCATCTGAATACATGACACATTCATCCAACCAGTAGACAATTGCTGATTGTCGAACACTATGCAACTACATTTTTGACAAGAATGTGCCAAGTATAGGCTGAATGGTACGTATCCATAGTGTAGAAGCTTTAAGTAAAAAGCCGGTCCTGAATACACCAGGCTCTAATACAATCCTTCCAAATATTTACCTACATTCACATAAGGTATACAACAAAGTGGTCTAAAACACAGGATGTTTATGGAAATCTGTGTGTGTAAATGCTTGCTCTCCCTCGTGTGTTATGCCATTGCCAATCAAGACATGTCGCATCATCAAACTACTCCAGCTGAGTTTCCTCCTTGACTCGGCTAGTAAAGCCGAGCTGCTAAAGGAGGATGTTCAGAAAGAGAACACACTCAGTCTCAGATATGGATGGGACAGATTTCAATATGTAGGCCTGCTCATGAAAAGCCCTTCGAAGCCCTTGACGGCATCCTCCAGCATCACCTCTGATGTTTTCATTTAAGCCTCTCAAGGCACTGCTAAATGACAAAACCTACACCATTTTCATTCAAAGGAAAAATTCACCCTAAAACACTAACACTGCAAGACAGCTATTGGCAATGTACCTGCATTGCTGGGTTGTTTTGTTGTTTGGTGGCATATTTCTCTTATTCCCGTGGATAACTGTATAAATGTAGATTACGTAACCTCACATTGGAATATTTACAGCACAGCTACAGTGGAGTTTGATAGCAGAAAATATTTCAGCTATCTAAAATAAATGTGAAAAAAGGTGTCCCTCAGAATCAAAGAGCAAGGGCTTCTCTCTAGACTCACCATTTTGCACTCACCATTTTTGACATTCAACAATCATACAGGGAGAACTCCATCGTAGAGGAGGCAAAGATACCAATTTCTCTACTGTCAGTAGCCTCAATAGACCAGAATGCAATGTCGTAAGACATGTTGTATTTTGAGTAAAGGGTGTGGCTGGTTGGCTGCCCCAAAGTTCACTAGTTGGCTAGCTAGCTAAATTTATATGCCCATATATGAAAGCAACATGTTCATGCCCCTTCTCTGGGAGTTGTTGAAAGGCATTCTGGGGAATGTAGGAAATCACTAACTGAAGTAGAAGTAGACATGGCAGACGAGGGAAAGTAGGTACACCACAAAAGTAACCTACAACTGTTAATCACAACAGTAAGAGTATCCGAGAATAGATTTTTCCTTTAATGAATTAAATACCTAAAGATGGAGATGCATGGCTGAATACAGACATTGACACTCATCATCTTGTTCAGGGTAAAAACATAGCAGCACTCTATAAATCTTGGTGAAGTGTGCGGAAACTTGCATAGCTGAATCCCCAAATTGTCTCTACCTGCGTCATTCCCCAGATTCAACCCTTTACTAAATCTTCCAATTGATTAGGCACACTGTAATTACCGGCTCCAGTACAATTACTGCACTTTGAAGTAGGAGGGGTGCACTAATTTGGAGCCCTCTTTTTCCAGGCAGGTCTGATCCGGACTGATAATGGGGAGTTTTTCATCGAGCCCCTAGAGAAGGGCCAGCAGGATGTGGAAGTGAAGGGGCGTGTCCATGTGGTCTACCGCAGGTCAGCCATCAAGCGGGAAACCAGCCAAAGAAGGGAGGACCTCCACAATGAAGGTAGGCAAGGCAAGAGAGCATGACGTCAGTGAAAACAGCAAGGGCTGTGTGTGTGTGTGTTTGTGCCTGTGCGTGAGTATGTGGGTGTGCGTGTGTGTATACTGTAGGTCCATAATAGTAGGGATTTTTTAATACTATATCATATAATGACGCCATTGATTTAAATTCTACAGAAATGAATTTGATAGAGAAACGGTCAAAAGATGTGGGGGTTTGCTTCAATCTGCCCATTTAACTCTGTACTGTAGCTTTTAAACTGTTATCACTGCTCTTCATTTATTAGGCCAAACATGCAGCCTGAAACTTATTTCCTCCAGAATAACAGCCAGTCACAGCAGAAGCAGTGTTCACTATACCAGCTGGTAGCATAAGGAATGCTGGTCTCCTGTGGTAGTAC
>OOFE01010289.1:19687-36281 GCA_900323365.1 Monocentris japonica | reverse complement strand
TCAGCTTTTAGCGCTACGCAATGGTGAATTCTTCTTCTTCTTCTTCTTCTTCTTATTATTATTATTAGTAGTAGTAGTATTAGCTGTAGTAATAGTAGTGGCTGTAGTAGTAGTATTAGTAGCTGTAGTGCTAGTAGTAGTAGCTGTAGTAGTAGTATTAGTAGCTGTAGTACTAGTAGTAGTAGCTGTAGTAGTAGTAGTAGCTGTAGAAGTAGTAGCTGTAGTAGTAGTAGTAGTAGTATTAGCTGTAGTAGTAGTAGTAGCTGTGGCAGAAGTAGTATTAGTAGTAGCTGTAGTAGTATTATAGCATGAGGTTACAATAATGGTTACAGAATATGCTGCAGTGGTCAATGACAACTCACATGGGTTGTAGACAACGACAGCTGTTCTGTTTGTATTATCTGTTATTTAGAATAAAGAAAGCATGCATCAATCACTTAGTAAAAATAAATATGAATAAAGTCATGCAGTGAGTCTCATGAAATCTGTTATCTACAGTATGTGGTTCAATGGCTACCATCAGTGTCCTCCTGTTCTGTTTGTGTTGTTACTGGCTCAGTCTCCACATCTCAGGGAGTTTACAAATCACTGCGTGTGTGTGTGTGTGTGTGTGTGTGTCAGTACACAAACTATGGATTAGCTGTTATGCATTGTCAAGGGGCACGTTAGCATGGGCGGATGAAGCATCAAAGAGGCAGGAAGTCTCAGAGAGCCATGCCAGAAAACATCAGCTGTATAAGCAGAAAGGTTTGAACTCCGTGGGTCAAAAGCCTCCATTACATGGCGAACTGACTGAGGGTATCCTAATGAGGAAGTTAGTGTACGTTAAGAGGTAAAACTTAAATACATCTGACATCCCACATAATCAATGTCTATTTTCAGTATGAAAAACGGATTGGGAGAATAATGGCTGCAATCATGGTTAACAGTTTTTGGTCAAAGGGCACAAGCAGTCAGTGAGTCAGTGCAAATACTGAACAAATTGGGTACTTCAGAGAAAACAGAGAAAGGTAAATTCTCAGATTGATTAACTGTGTGAGTGTTTATTCTTTGAGAAATCCCTACATTGTAAAAACATCCATCTTGGCAAGTGTTATTTAGTATAAGACAATATATTAACTGTTTTTAGTGTAATTAACTCAGTATACTTGCAGAGAACTCCACTCTTTTCAAGAAAATGTAACACATTTTAAGAAAAAGATGTAATACTTGATTTAGGAAACGCTGTGTTGGGTCCGTACTGACCTCCGCCTGTCCGCTGTCGGGGGACAGAGGCTTGCTGAAGATGATGGCTGGAGCAGCGGTCACCCGGACAGAGAAGTCAGTCAGGATAGGGGTCAGGATGGCCCGGCGCTCCTGGTGTCTCCTGATACTGGAGAGAGATGAACACTGGGTCAAACTGTTGGCCTACGCTTCATCAGCAGGGCTCTATCAATTGTATTCTACTGAGAAAAACCCTTTAGTACTTTAGTTGATTGCAGCTGCATTTGCAGATTAGGATCGTGAGGTTCTACGAATGAGGATATTTACTTTCAATGGGGACTGTTCATTTGTGTGCACTTCATGCCAATTTAATAGGTATTTTGGCTTAAAATGCATTTAGTAACTACATAATTATATTATAGGATACACAGTATAGTCCCAATGTTGCAATATCTCCAGCGCTATGCTCCAACAGCAACAACAACCATAAGGGACCACTTATTCACTAAAATTTCCCCACTTCTATTTACTAATAACTTGTTATGGTTACCAGTTGTAAAATCTATGTAAGACTGTCCCATCTGCCTAACAATGACAAGTCAACACAACACAGTCAAAACCGCAAAACGTTCACAACTGAGCTATTGTTATGCCCCTAGGTGACAAGCAGACATACATTTCAAACTTTCTCTGGCTTTTCAAATTCAAACCAGTAGGATGAAAAAAACTGAACTCCAAATAACAGACTTCAAAATCGATTTTCACTCTCAGGCCAGACCTGTGAAATATTTCCCTAACTGGGCATTTCAAATTTCTGGTCTAACACATTTTAGCTGGAAGCTTGAATATGGTTACAGAGACAGAGTGAGACGTTATTTGACAAGTCTCTATTGGGAACACCCCTTAATTGTATACACAAGCTCAAACTGAGACCTTCTCACATCAACTCTCTCCATTTCACTAATGTTCATTCCCACAATCAAGTCATATTTGTGGGAACATTTGTTAGCAGTAAAACAAATATACAAGTGGGCTTTATAAGGTGGTGTTAATTGCCACATCTGCTGCTATTAAAACAATCAAGCGGCACGGCTTCCAATATTTATAGTTGGCCAGGATTAGAAAAGGCCCTGTTTCTAGGTGGCCTGGAGTACAGTACTTAAGCAGAACCAATATCATATTCACTCTCGCTACGCAAATGTGCATTACCAGTGCCCTGCAGGGATTATTTCCCAACACATTTCTTTTCTGAGAGAGTTTGAGGGAGGCCCAATTCAGAGGTGAAATGATCGGTGAGAGGCCAATTGGTGTTGGCTAATCTTCCCTCAGACAGAGTGAAACAGTGAGTGTCCCGTTGCAGGGGACAGGTGTTGTCATTCACCAGTAAGGCAAGGGGGCGTGCGGCTCAGTTTACCAGTAATATGGGGCCTCTGAGCCGGAGAGCCATAGAACCCCCCCCCACCCCACAATGTAAGGATTTGGGTGGGGATTTGTGATTGTATGTGTGTGTGTATTGTATTGTATGTATATACGAGCATTTGTGGACAATACATGTGTGCAAGTGTCCGTCATTCTGTGTGTATGTATGCATGTGCACATCTTTGAATGGGCGCGGTGTAAACAAAAGATGGGGAGAATGATTTTGAGTGAGTGTGCAAAGAGCTCATGATTCATACAAAGCTCAACAGCGTGAACAGTAAGTGAGGAATTCAGTGACACAGACAGAGAGAGCGAGGCCTGCCCCGGGTTGGCGAGAGGAGGGGAGATGGAGAGAGTTCACAGCTCCCTGACACTGGGTCTTTCCTAGCCTGAAACCATACGCTGCGACGAGGACAGATCCTGTCAGCGGACCCACGGCGCTGGAATTTCCTCGCAAAAACCTCAGGAAGCCGGCCGAGCCCACCGCTGATCTGCAACTACTGGAATTGAATGCAAAAAAAAAAAAAGAACTGGAGCCCGATCACGAGTCCAACGCTGGAGCGGAGGGGGAGGGACAGATGGAGGGAGGGAGGAGGGAAAGGTGTGAACTTTGGAAGTAGTGTGTGTCACAACTCATTACAACCGAGGTGGTGTGTTTCTGCGGGTGATCGCAACAGACAAATAAAGCCGTGAACTCGACTCCCCTTTCCTTGGTGTGTTGGAACATTCTAAATCACATGTTTAATTATGGCTTGGTTGTGGTAGTGGCTGAGGCTGGGGTATACAGTACAGCACACAGCGGTACAGCAAAGCCGATTTTCCAACAGAGCCTCCAGCGCTGTTCCTGCCGCAGCCAGAAGAGAGGGGAACAAGGAAGCTACCACAGCCACCTTGGATGGTTTGTTTGGAAGCTACTGGTCAGTTGTGGTGAGTTACAGGGCAGCAAAACACCACCTTTAGCTGTCATTCAAAACCTCAACAGCAACAGCAGCCCTGACCTCCTCAGCATGACCACAAAGAGACAAATTCACTGGCTGTCGTTGCCCTTAGTGATCAGGGACAACATGCAAAAAACAGTAAATGATAGAGAAAAAGCTGGGAAACGGGGATCTACACTAGAGAGGAATGGGAGTTAGGTGTCTAGAAAAACACCTGGAAACCCAATATGGTAAAAAAACTGAATGTCCACATGCACGACTGTTCAAGTCTTGCCTGATGAGGGCAGTTCAGACTGAATGACCGGTCCTCGAAGGTCTGCTCGTCGTCGTCACCATCTACATGACGGGGCAAATATGGGGCACACACATCGAACTTAATAAAAAAACACCACTTTATTTATATATCAAAGTGGACATAACTCACCCCGATGGTTGGGATGGTCCAGTCAGGCTTAGAATTGTCATTAAAATTGTCTGGTGTGACGTAGCCTGCATTTAGCTGATGCTCTTATCCAGAGTGGCTTACAGTGAGGGAGCAGGTAACGACACTTCGATAGGACAACATTAGATGTTGTGGGGAACAAACCTGGGACCTTCTGATTACAAGAGGGTTTCTCTAATCACTATGTTAAATATATATATAACTGTCTAAATGCACTCAGTGCCAACTCAGTGTCAAACTGAATAGCGCTTCTTCATGGAATAATATTGTGCGTCTATCCTATGAGTCCACAGTGTTTACTGTTTAGCTACACGTTAGACCATACAGCAATCATGTTCTGAATAGAAATCCAGATCCAGACAAATCCCCCAACCATTTCTCAGGAAAGCTGAGTCTGCTCAAAAGGAGCCAATATGGAGTCTGTAAGTGTGAGCCTAAAATCTCACCTCATTGCCCTTTCAGACAACGTGGCCTCAGCATGTCAGCACTAGGCCCCAACGAGAAGATTAGTCAGCTAGTCAGACAGTAGGATTGCCAAGCGGAGTGTAAGACTAGAATGTAGGCCCAAGTCTGCTACTAAAAAGGGATGTTTTACAACAGACAGTGGCTGCCATGGTTAGAACAGGTCAATACGAGGGAGGATTTTGGGATGGACCGTCGAAACTATCGGGGTGAAGTACAAAGAAGGGCAGCAGGTGGTCTAGCAGTCTAGACCGTCCCATAACCAACTTCTCTCCCCTGACACATAAAGCTGCTTTGTAAGTCCCTATGTTCTCAAACGCGAGTTCTCTCATTGTTCTGTCATCGACAAAATCCACTTTTATCTGCTTTTAACAAAACTCTTAAATACCTCAGCTCCATCCTAACATTGGCCTGATTCTGTGTGTTTTCTACTTAAATAAATGGGCATCTTTACTTGACCTAGGGAAGTTAACAACAATAAGAAAAATAGAGCTAGAATGGGCTCTCTCTTTAAATGAGTGTTGAATGCTTGTAGTAATAAAGGGTCTTAAGGCAGGCCTGAGAGCTCAAGACTCAACAGCAGCAGCAACAGCAGCAGCGGCAGTAGAAGCAGGCAGTCTCAGTCTCCTGGCAAAGTGCCATACAGCTATCATACAGTGGAGAAGCTCTCTCTGACACAGCCTTGACCTCACTGTGCTGTGGAGAGCTGGCTATAACACCAGGGCTGATTATTTTTGGAAGGGGGGGGTAGATGTAGAGTATTTGTATGTGAGTTTGTGGAGTGTGTGCAAGACATAGAGGATATATGTGTATTCATGAATACTGCATGTGTACTGTACGTGTGTACGTGTGCGCTGTGTGTATCTTTGTGAGTGTGCATATGTGTGTCTGAGGTGTGTGTGTATTCTCTGCCAGCCTCACTCAGAGTCTTGATGACCCGAGAGTGCTTAGTCTCAATCAGGCCCGTGTTGATTTTGCACGGCGCTGCATTCTTCCACGGGACTTATTTTTAGTTGACAGGGAACAAATCTGGACTCCTTGCCTGTGATTCTGTGATTTTTGGGCCTGTTCCCTCTCAAAACATGACTGGAAAAAAAAGGATGTGGGGCCAAACAGGCCGTTACACTAGTGCTTGTTTTAGCTCCTGAGTCTATAAAAAAATGACAGGGTTTGTAATTATGACTGTGCATGGAGAGGCTCCATGAGAGGGAGCTAACTCAATAACTACATGCTGCTCCCACATCAAGACTGACGGGATGAAATATGGGACATTCACAGCGGATCACACACAGCACCTGACAGATATGTGGTAATATATGTTACCATAGAAAATAGATCATGAAAATATGACACCTTAACCAATGATCCCAGTGCTAATTGTCTGCTGGGTACCTGCCATTTTAAAGGCAACACAACACAGTTTGTGGCGGGTTGGATGAACCTTCAAGGCTTTTAGTTAATGAGGGATTGCAGATGTGCAATGTCGTATGTGATGTATGTATGTACGTGCAATCTGTATTGTTGGATGGACTTCTTGTAATTTGACTTCTGCTGCTGAATTACAAACTTGAGAGAAGGCAACACATTTCTATGAAAAGCGTCTAGTCTTAACAGGCTGAACATAAAGGATGGTGTAAGTAAATGCGGCCTTGCATGTGATTGTGATTGTGAAGTGATTCTACGTAAAATCTGTTGACTGCTGACCTGTTGGCCATGTTCCACTCCAGGGCCGGGTTCTGGGAGCTCCTCTCGTTCTCCGTTGAGACCCCTCCCTTCACCCCTTCCTTCTCCGGCTTGAGCTGCTCCCACTGGGCCGTGCCGATGTTGATGGACTGCAGGTCCAGCTGGTACTGACGGTCCTCCACCTCTGATCCCGGGTCACGCAGGATGCCCAGGTTCAACGCACGTCTAGGGGGAAGAAAGGGAGAAGACTTTCATTTAACGTACAATTAACTTCATGAGTTTGTTAATTATTACAGGAAGCCCAGGTTCAGCACTTGTCTGGCAGAGATTGAGGTTTATAGAGAATGAGAATTTAGATAGCTCAGAGAGGACATCACAAGGTCTAATACATATTGGAGGAAAGATCAGGGAAAGCGAGGGAGATTTTAATTGTGTACATCAAAAAGAGGATTGAATACAAATCACATTCAACAAACAGATTACAGTGTCTGAATAAGCACAACAAACCCTAATGTATAAAACATGGATATGTAGTCTGGGTCACGCTGGGTCAGGCTGTCCTTACTATAGTCAATTACAGTAAAGTATATTAAAGCTCCAGCAGCAGACCAGGTAGTCTGTTATACTGAACCAGTAAAGAGGCCCTGGCAACAGGCCCTAACCACTACCGACTCCCTCCTTCCCTCTGCCCGTTCAGTGGTTTAGTAGCCCTAGTTTCATCCAGGCTGATTTATGGCTAAATTAAAGCCCCTGGGAGACACTCACATACCCAGAACTCAGATAAATAACCTTGCAGGCCTCAGGTGAAATCATTTGCCTTTTAAAAAGGTCTGATTTATGCCAACCTATCATTAGCAGTAAACATTGTTTAAAACCTGGCTGGACAACACGGTAGTCTGGAGACTGGGGCCCTCAGTACCTCTCTCTGCATCTCTGCCTCCAGGAACAGAAGACTTCTACAGTATACACAAACGGTAACATGGCAGAAAAGATGTAGAGATATGTCAGGAGCGGGCAGCGCTGTCTCTATAGTGCTACAGTCAAATGAGCAAACATCGCCCCGTCAGTGCCAAGAAACAATGATGTCATCTATTTTGCCTTTGAGAGACAAGATCCTGATGAATTCACGAGGCAAAAGGAATAATCAAAATTCAACATCTGCATATGACATCAGGGCCTTCGCTTCGTTATGATATGTTTATTTGTGCTGGTGAATTCAAATGAGAGCTTAAATGGTATAAATAAGGGCTTAAAATGGCTACAGATGTAGCGACAGCATGAGTAGTTTTATTTGTTTCGGCAACGTCAATGGCAATTTTCATATAGCGTTTCCCTCCCTTAGCCACACTGGGAAGGCCTCTACCAGAGCGTGATGTTATGACAATGAGCACCAAGTACAAAAACAACGGCAATGGGAGATCAGAGGTGTATAACTGGATTTAGCTGGATTTGTTGACATACAAACAAGTGAAACAGATCCTTAATCAACATTTGGAACCACATTTATCAACAGAATATGATAAGTCAAACCAAGAACCTTTAAGATTTGGGTGGGATGTGTCAGTCTAGATTCATTAGGCATTTTGTAACAGTACCTCCATCACCCCCCCCCCAACCCCAAGCTGTATTTTTCACATTAAACAAACCACAGTTACCTCATATGCTTTCCAAATTATCTCTTAACTTCAGCTTATTTAGGAGACTCTCTTACTCATAATCAACATAACATGGGAGTCTGAAGCCAAGTCTTCACATTGCTGAGCTGCAGGGTCATCTCCAATGACATAAATAAATATGATAAACATTTGTCTTGGTCATGCAGCCAGTGGAAACCGGTGTGATTTAATATCAAAAGACATATTTCAGCCAATCGCAGGAAACGAGAGAGCTTCATTTCTGACAAATGAGGAGGGGAGGAATTTTGGAAGTTCCCCTCAGGGTGCAATAATAATTGAAGCCAGATTTTCTTGTTGTACATGCGGGGGGAAAAACACTGGCGGTTTGACATATTTGATTGGTCATGTGAAGACCACACTGCTCGGCCAAGAGGAATCAGAGAATGTCTTGGGAAAGCACGGCACTCGCTTTGCCCACCATATACACAACCGAACTAAAAACATACAGAGCGGTGCAGGTGGAACACACCCTTCTGCTAGGTCTCACATGCCATTATCAGACATCTGCCTGCCGCTGCCATGTGGAAAATATGGAGAAAAATGAAAATAACAAGTCATAAATGACATATGCTCTCACAGATGAGGAAGGCAGGAAGGGGGTGAGGGGGGGGAGAGAGAGAGAGAAAGAGAGAGAGTGAGAGAGAGAGAGGGGGGGAGATTCTTCTAAAACACGAGTACTTAGCTTGGCCCTTGTTCCTGAGCCAAACCTTATTTTAATTGCAGGAAAAGACCGCAGAAACATTATTTTTTACGACAAAATTCTGCTATTTATAAAAATGGATCAAAAGCTCAGCAGTAAGAAAGTTCTGTTTCATGGCATTCATGGCTATTATTTTAAAAAACATTTCTCCTTCTGACACAGTTTAAACCCAATATGAGTCCGAAAAGCCACTGGGCCGATTTCGCATCAGAGCTGAAATATGAGGGCTCCTATCCAACATTATTATGGCTCAAACTCAAACCTTCCAACTAATTCAAGCCCTCCAGTGGGAAACTGCAGACAAAATAGTGAAGACATGGCAGTGATATGCCTCTAGAATGTAGGATGAAGAGAGTTATTTTCTGGTACTTCATCACAGAAAAAAAAATGATGTTCCAAATTCCTTCTAACAGAAAATATGCAGACAAATTTAGAAATCGGCAATTAATTGCAAGTTCTGTTCTCTGTTTAACATTCCTCCGGTTCATGCATGTGCTGGGCAAAGCATCAATCATAATTTGTGTTATTAAGTAGATATGTAGGAGGACAGGTTGCTTAACGTACAGCAGATTTGGGATCATGTGCTGAGGCAGTAATAGGATTCACAGTGGGACCATCTGGGCACATGCAAGATGCATACGTTAACTGATACACACAGGCACATATACTGATGAACAGCAAATAAACATGTACGCGCACACACACGCACGCAGACACACACTTCTGCTACGTGTCATGCAGGCATTAGGTGGAACCTGTGAAGGATTCATTTTGCTACAGCACCGCACAACTTTGTGAAACACCTCATTCATAACTTGACTGTCTCATTCTACGTAAGTCTCCAACAGAACGCTGCCCCCAGCTGGTCGAAATACGTCGAGTTGCACTGTAATATGGAGGAAAGTGACGTGGTGGCTACTTATTTTGGGGGGCATTATGCAGTCGCTCCGTCACAACTGTCTCCCATAGGAATGAATGGACTTCCGAAAGGAATAGTCAGTTGTGCATGAGCCGATAGCCTCCTAACGCGACATATGTGCATGAGAGGAGAGAAAGAGGTGGAAAAGGGTAAATAAGTGAGAGGACGTGTTGAAGAGTGAAAGAGTGGAATCTTGGGAGACCTCGATTACCACACTGAGGTTTTGAAGGTTAACTGTGGTTCAAGGTTATAAAACAAACCACAGTGGGATTTGGAGCGAGGCGAAGGGCTGATGGTAGTGTGGGAGCCGTGGGCTGGGTTCAGCTCCCTCCAGAGGTGCTCCTGTAGGGCAGGGTGTAGTATCGTGGCCCCTGGCTTTAATAGGCCTCCCTCCTTCCTCTCTCAACCTTCATCCCTTCCCCCATCCAGGCCACGGGGGCAGGAAGCACCGGGGTAATACCAAGCCCACTGGCTTCTGGATCTTGTCACTCTGAAACCCGCAACCTGAACCCGCAACCCCGGACCTGTTTTTCACTCCATTTCCCCAACAATCACATGCAATACATGTCTGCTTACACGTTCTGCAGAGGCAGGAGTGTATGTGAACGTGTGTGTGTGTATATAAGTGAGATGGGGCCCCCTGAGTCTGCTCTCCTGGTACAACATAACATACTGAGTAGAAATTTCATTGAGAGCTCAGGCATAATTCGGCCAAGTCAAGCTAAATTAGCTTTGTACACAGACGTGCTATATTTCATGGGTGTTCTGTCGCCTTTGTTGTGAGCAGACTCCTACTACTGTATATTTGGACTGAAAGAACACATGCTACATAAAATACTAACGGTGCATGTCTTTTTGCTGTGTCATTTCATTTCATGGCGGGGTCTCTACCAATGTGTTCAAACCCTAAAATAATATCCATGAAGCATAGCACTTTTGTGAGACCACCATCTAGTATATCATTCAGCCATAAATTCTACAAAAGCCAGCGTTCAGTTGAGGTTGCAATGTTCTTTCTCTGTGGCTCCAAATGTCATTAGCCAACCACCATTAGCACCCAGCAGCTCTTCCATGGTATTTTGGTTGTGGGGAGAGCTAAACTGTGCAGAGGCTTCTCAATCAGCTCACTATGAGTCCCAACGGCTTAAATCGCAGTCCCACTGAGCCTGTGTGTGTGCTGAGGGGGAATTCATAAGCATTATGATTCATGAAACTTGCAATTGCTTAGTAAGTTAAGCACCCCTGCCGACGGTGGTCCACTCCGACTTGCCAAAAACTCGGCAACTTATGAACCATGGATTTATGACCCCAGTCAAGTCCAATTGCTGTTAATTTGCATCGACCAATTATAGTAATTAAGCCTCTGAATCAGAGCGCTGAGCAGCCCTCGCAGTGAAAGGGCAAAATGATGTTGTGGAACATGGCGAGTCAGCAGTCTATAGAAGACCCAGTCACTCTGGTTTTTTGTTTTTACTGCTGCTACTTAAATGATTTTTGATAACTGGAGCATTTCAACAGGAGTCACATACACGGAAATCAAACAAGTCAACAAAGCAGCAACAATGCTCCAAATTTGTCACACTAGGCAATGGAAAGCTACTTGCTTGTGGGTGTTTTAAGCCAACTACTGTGACCTAACACAATACAAGACATCAATTTCAATATTTAGTTCCTGTGGCAGACTGGGGGATGTGGTTGGGCCGTTGGCTGGGTGCGGGGGGCGGAGTCAGGCTGGCAGGCAGGTTCGCCCTGCCGAGAGTGGGGATGGGCAGCAGGGAAGTTGTGTGTTCTCTGTGTGTGTTGCGGTGAGCAGGAACACTCGAGCAGAGCGTGTCCTTGGGGAGAGAGAGACTGAAACCTGCAGTGAGCTGAGGAGGGCGAGTGAGCCCTATGTATATTTATTGGCGCTGTCGCAATAAAGCCGGCGTTGCCGCCTTGCCCAAAACTCCCTGTTTCTGCCTCTGTCTTGACCTGGTGGTAGCAAGTTGGCTACAGTTACTTTTCTCTTTCTGGCGCAATCTTCATTTAATAAGAAAGTGCAGCTTGCCTGCTTTGTCTCTAAGCCATGATGTACTGTCATATGCACATGAAAAAGATCAATAATCCATTCTCTTTAAGCCCAAAAGCATTACTCATCTCCACTGCTGCTCCCAACAGAAGCCTGTTATTCATTAGGCTGATTGCACTTTAAAGACACTCGTACTCGACCAATTATATCATATTTACACAAGATCTTAGGAGGAAACTATTACTTCTATATACAGTACAAGCAGGGCTTAGCTCAAGCTCATACCACCCTCATGACAGTGGTATAAGATCGTAAGGGATGGAGAGAGAGCACTATAGAGTAGGCTCTGTTTACAGTGACATGGTGTATACTAAAAGTCAGTGTTTGCACTTTGATTTCAACATCTTAATTGTAGGAGTCATTTATCTCCCATGCAGTTTACATGTCAGAGAAGCTATATTGTTATAAACACAGCCAGTATTAGATGTGTTGCTCTCATGACACTGGCTAACATGTGCTCACCATGACGACCTGCTAAAGATGTCAGTCTGGCGTATGTAATTTATAGGCTCGTCGTGCACTAATTCTCTCTAAACCTCTGCTGCTTGCAGCGCGGTCCCCTGTTAGCAAAGAACCCATCTGACAGTTGTGAATACTGAAGAGATATTTCATGGAATTCACACATACCGGTTACTATACACATTGAGCTACTCTTTGTTCATCACATTATGCCATGAATCATTGTAAAAACATACTCTAAAATCAAACAGTGAATGGTGATCCATTTATTAAGACATTATAACAATCCTGAGTAATTTTTAAAGCTATACAATATCACCAGTCAAAATGTTGATGCGACTCCAAACTTAGATTTCTGTCTATGGAGAGCTCTGCAGTTTGTCCCTGCTAACAGAGCTGGAATTGCTGAAACATACTGATGCTGTCCTCATTCCCACTGCTTCTGTTCTGCTTAGCTTTAACACACACACACACAAGCGAGCACACACACACACGCAGAGTTTTCCTGGTCTGCTTAGCTTTAACTATGCTCTTCTCTTGCTTCTGGTTGCAGGTAGCTCTAAACACGGAGCATTCCTGGGTAATAAGGACAGTAATTCACAGGCTTTAAAAAGACACTGACTTCTCACTGGCTTCCTTCATACGGTAGGTACATCTGCAATGGATCTGCTGAGAAATGTTCCTTGGATCCTCTTCTGTGCATGATTGAAGTTACTGCTGCTGCTGAAAATCACTGGGAGGTTTGCATGTGTGTGTGTGTGTGCGTGTATGTGCGCCTTCGATCCTCTTCTGTATGCAATTGAAGTTGCTGCTGCTGAGAATCACTATAAGCTTTGTATGTGTGTGTGTGTGTGTGCGTGTTTGTGCACCGCTGGACAAAGCTACTCTTTTTCCCATAAAAAGGAGTGGGTCAGTGCTTGTGAAATCACTTCCTCTGTTAGCAGTAACAGATTTGATGTGCTTCCTCCCTGCTCTGAAAATGGACATAATGCTGCTTTTATAAAACATGTCAGGCGGAGTTTTAGCAGCAGGTCCCTGATGCAGAGGTGTGAAGGGAATGCCTCGTTGACTTCCTCCGGCCCCGATTGAAACCAGATTTGTGTCCCCACCAAGCAATTTTTGCAATGATGCAATCCCACTGCCATTTTAATTCAAGAGGCCTTATCTTTAATTAATCACTAAACACATGCATGGAAGATATTATTCATAACTGGCTGCAGTAGGGAACATGGCAGGGGTAGCCAAGGATCTGGCTTGCCCTCATATGCAGTCTTTTTCATCAGGCTAAAGTAGAACAGGCACATACCTCAATGCTACTTTAACACTAATTAAAGGAAAATAATCCTTTTGCAGCAGGAAGATTCCAGATCTGAAGCTTTTCGCTAGTCTCTGGCACGGCGCTCAACCTGCTCACGGCTCTGATTGACAACGCCTGAACTGGATCAAACCTCTTTTGAAACAAAAAGGGCCCAGAATCACCTAGGACCAAAACCATTTATTCCAGCTGACGCAGTTTCAAGTAGATTGACGTATGATATCAGCGAGAACAATACTTGTACAGCTGCACCTCACATGTTGTATCAGAAGTGCCGTCTAGATCGCCAGAACATGAACCCATACATGGACCAGAGGTGCTTGTTTCTGCTTTCATTCCTACATTTCATTTAAAGTTGTTGAGCAGGAGAACAAATTTTAAGTCTGTTTTTTAAGTGTGACATTCATGTGGGCTGCCAGGACCAGAGCCTACATACTGTACAGCCACACACACACATGCACACACACACACACATACATAATACATCCACTCTATGATATGAACCTCAAACCAGGATGATTATATCGCCTTCACTGCATTCCTCTCAACTTCTGCACATAAAGTGTTCAATGCGTGCTCCGGCAAGGAGGGTGTTTTATGGCGCTGTAAAATTAGGCTTACTTTATGGATCCAACAGCATGAGCCACTACTGTTTTTTCCACTTGAAATTGATTAAGCGGTTCAATATTGCCAAGCTGGTTCGCATTAGTACACACACAGGCACGTTGTATGTATTTTTGAAGATGCTCATTTTTATCTGTGAAAATGAGGGTCTTTGGCAGAGCACTTTGAAGCTGATTACACATTGTTTACAGCAATTATTGAATTCTGACAAATGTTTAAAGCAGCCAGATTACATATCAAGGCCTTATCCTTCTTGGGATAAAGCATGGAAATTTTCCTAAACAAAGTCAGGGAAATGATGGCCATATTTGATTAGGTTAACGTATGCTACAGGTTTAGCAGACAGGCTGAACAAACATGTAATCGGATAGCTAAAACAGTAGGTCCTTCTCCTTGACGTTTGCCTTGACCTTAAACAACATTTTGTTCTAATTCAAATTTCCTTCCAGCAAACAAAAGGCAGAATGAAACAAAATACAACGGTTTGCTGCTGGAAGCTCCCACATAATGGAATTAAAAACTTATGTCTAAATCACAAGGTTTAAGGGGAGGCAGGTCAGACTTTGAGAATATAAGAGCAGCTTGGAAGCCCCCGGTGCCGCCCAAGACAACAGGGCAAGACAACCACTTTCTCATGAGATAGTGTACAAATACTTTTATGTCAGCAAGGAAAAACAGCATAAAATAATTAGAATAATCTGGGGCACACATGCTTCCTACATCAGCTAATTCTTCCTCCTCTGTGAATGACTGCGAGGCTAGTGTTTATAATTCTGAAGCGGATCTCGCATTCATCCAAACCGCTGAGTGTATTTATACAAAATGACATTCCTATATGAGAGATTTCCCCCGTTTTCCCCCTCTTACTGAGGAAATCACATTGAGGGAGTGAAATCCTAGGCTTATCTAATTCCACGAGTGATGCTGTTGATTCTGGGAGGGAGAAAAAGGGAGAGAGAGAGGGGAAGGGAATGTAGGGAAGAGAGGGAGACTGCAAAAAAGACTAACCCTACATCCAAACACAACATGGAATATAATGCAGAGGCAGCGCAAAAGAAGGAGGCGAACTTAGTGTGCTCAAGGGGCCGTGAACTGAGGGGAAATAGCGTTCACTTGATTTGAAACTTGGACACAAAATTTGCCTGACGCAGTAAAGCAAGAGCCAATCAGCTTCAAGCAGGACTCTATCCAGGCACAGGTAAATTTCTCCACTGGTTGATTAAAAACTAGACTGCACAAAGATGACAATGGCCATGCCGGCTACAAAGCCTGGCAAGCCTTAAAATGCAAGTATGATATAATAAAAATAACATATATATACTGTATGTATATGTATTTTGCTGAAGCACACTTTCAAGTAATCTCCTCAAGAAAGATGTCAACCAAATGCATAATGGCTGGGACTATAGCCCTGGCCTTGTGTCATGTGTGCTGGCATGTCGTCACGTCAATTTCACTGCTTATTTTTCAAGTGATCAAACTTGTGGGTGAAGTGCAGAGAATTTTTGCCTCACTTCCTGTCTTAACATAGAGTGAGAAAGAAGGAGAAAGAAAAACTGCCAAAGAGATTAAGGGTACCAGACAGCATTGCCATGTGAGGAGAGGTTACATGAAATTGGAGTGCCCTCCACCTTCTAACAGGTGGCTGAAATGGCTTAATATCAGAGACCTTCACCAGGCCAGCGCTGGAATAAAGGCTGCATTCAATCAGCCTCATCTGGAGCCTGTCATACAATGACAGTGGTCTCGAAGACCAGCCTCGGCCTGGTTGTTCCTGTGTGTTGGTTGGCACTGCACCTTGTTCCAATAAGCAGGAGGAACCATGCAGAGCGTGAGAACCAAGACAGGGAGAGAGAAACTGAGGGGAGATGGTGGGTAGGAGAGAGACACAGAAGAAGATGAATGGAGAGGAAGAAATTATGGAAAGTGACAGAGAAGGAGAAACAAATAAAGAATCTACAAACAGTCAGATATAGTGAATAGAAAGACAAATTGAGAATGAATCCTGGTCCAACATCTCTCCTCTGTTCTTTTTCCTTCCCTTCTTTTCCTCTTGTCTTCTCTACTTATCTAGCTCCTCTTCTTTCCTTTACTGTGCTTCCCTCTCCTGTCCTCTGTCTTGTCCTTTGCCCTATTTTACTGTCCTCCATCTCCTTTCCCTCTCCCCCCCTCACTCCCGCTCTCCTATTCGTTTTCCTCACCTCAACTCTCATCTCCTGCCAGTCAGTATTTTGTACAGCGACTCCAGAACAGTGAGGAGGAAGTGGCCCCTGCAGGCCAGGCTTCTGACAAACCACAGCTCTAAACAGGCAGCGCTGTGAAAACATGGCATTCAAACAACACAATGCCAAAACTTCAGACCAAATGCCGACATTCAAACAGCCCCAGGCACTGAGAACCATTAATGGAAAAAAAAGAAAAAAGAGAAAAGAGGGACAAAATAATAAAGAAGCAGTAGCAGGGGTAGGATACAAATCAAAAACATACAAAAAAGGAGCTTCAAAATAGAGGGCCTGTGTTGAAGGAGAGATGGGACTGAGCCTTGGTTTTATTAGAACAAACTGAAAGAAGGGAAAGACAGCACCCCCTCTGTGCCGCTGTGGGATGGAGTGTATACCCCCTGCAGAAGTCTTAAAGGCACATTGGACAGAAGACCATGTTGTTAGTGAAAGGCTGCAGGGAGCGA
>OOFE01010289.1:7810-19667 GCA_900323365.1 Monocentris japonica | reverse complement strand
GGGGGGGGGGTATGAAAGGAGGGAAGAGGAGAAGAGGGGAAGGAGCAGTGTTTCTCTTGAGCAGAAAAGCTGTGCAGAGAACAGTCCAGGTGTAAAGAATTAGAGGAGATGGGACATCAAACGGCATTGCGCTCGGCCTCTTTCCTGTAGCCCTGGTGGCAGGAAATGCTCTACAGCATCCTGTGAACTGACCAGAGAGAGAGAGAGAAGGTGGAGAGGAGAGAAAGTGGGACGTGAGGAACCAGAGAGGGCCCATGTAGAAAATGTTCAACAACATCCTGGAGAGAAGAGGGAGATAAGGGGACAGAAAGGGGGAGAGAGGGATAAGGGAAGAAAAAGGAGGACAAGGGGAAAGAGAGCAGAGGAAATGCTGTACAACATCCTGCCTGGCCAGAGGAGAGTGAGAGAGAGAGAAATCAGGGCAGAGAAGGTGGGCGAGAACAAGGAGAGGGGGAAATAAGAGAAGGAGCGAGGAGAGGGTAGGAAATGCTGTACAATATCCTGTGAGGTGACCAGGCCCTAATGGGCTGGGCTGGGCTGGCAGAGGGGAATAGGAGAAGGGGATTGTGGGATGCATGGAAAGAGAAGGAGGTATGGGACAGGGAAGAAATGTAAAGCAGGCCAGGTTGAACTAGGCATGCTTGAGCTGGGTGTTTAGCAAAGAGGAAGGGAAATGAATGAAATGAATTTGGATAGAATTAAGGATACAGAGGAAGGACAATGTGTTCATTCCATTCTCTAAGCCTACATGCACATCTCAACTCTCTCCCAGCTGAATCTCTTTTTAGAAGTCTGTGTAATGTGGCACATCTTCCATTTTCAGCCCTTTCATGTCTTTAGTTGGCATCATGCTCAGAAGAAAACGTTTTCCACAGCATCGATGCTTGCTAAGGACGGGGGTGTGGAGTAGTGACACAACTTTATTGAAGCATGGAGAGATAATATTTACCTCTCTCTTTGACTTTCTCTAGCTCTCTTTCACTCACACAAACAAAAAGTAGTGATAGCTGTGTATCCATTGTTAATGTTTGTGTATATGTGTCTCTGCACATGCACACTGTGTGATATGTCAGTGTGTGTGATGTGTGAGTGTTAGCTAGTTCTGCCGGGGATCCTGGCTCCCTGTGGTGTCTGTCCAACATGTGCCTGTCAGCTGGATCCCTCCCTCACCATCAAACCAGCCTTCTGTCCCTTTGAACGCAACTCTTAAGTGGCTTTAAAATGCCAATAATATCAGTCCATTACCAGGCTAGGCATAATCTGAGGCCCTTTCCAAAAAACAGCCTCCTTCCAAAGATTTTCTCACTTGTTAGGGGAGGACATGGAAAAATATCAAGGGGGGGAACAATGATGCTTTAAACAATGGCTCCTCCTCATTACTGAAGAATGGAGGCCAGACTTGCCAACACTTGGACGTTTCGATTCGACTTGAAACGCATTGAGCAAAGCATATTTGCTCAAGTTCATAATTTTTACCCCGGTTAAATGTGCGTAACTAGAGCCGTGCACGTGTGCAACGATATGGTGACAGGGGTGGGGTGCTGATCAGAGGGCTGATGTGTGTGTGTGTATGTGTGTGTGTGTGTGTGTGGTAGGTTGTGGCGAGAGAAGAAAGGGGACCACCACAGTGGAGTTGTCCACACGGCGGCTTCACATTTCCCCTTGCGGTTCCCTCCAACCTGTGGCTGAGGTAACATGACTACGGCATATACACACACAGAAACACACACACAAGAACATGCACACATTCACTCACTCATACGTACAACACCCAATCACACAGTACGAACCTACACAATGTGATGGATCCAAATGCTACATCTCTCTCTCTCACTCTCTCACACACACACGTAACTCTGTTTTTGAAAAGTGCTATATAAATAAAGAGTTACTTACTTACTACGTTAAGCAGAAGGGTTAGAGAGTTCATTCTAACACTTAATGCTGTTGTAACTGATACATTACATAACCACTTGTATGTTGAGGAGGATGGAGTAAGAGCAACTGGTGAGGACCAGGAGTAGGACACGACTGTTCTGAACCCCTTCTTGTGCCAGTCTCTGGTTCTTTCAAGTCTGATTGGGCCCCCTGGGGTTGTAATGTGCCTCTTATTACACAAGCATTAGGCAATTACCCCATTGGGTTCCCTTTGGCTTCCCAGAGCCACAGAAAGGCTTGTGGCTTCACACATGGACATATGAAAGCATCTGCACATTCCTTCTTCCCCGAGGTTGGCTTCATTTTTTTTTCCTTTCTTACATCTACTCCGTCCTCCACTTGATTCTGCTCTGGTCTGAAGATCTCCTACATAGCCTACTGTTAATTGTCGTTTGGCAGGAGGCTGCCGACCACACAAATACACACACCCACATACATGGGCCCATGCACGCATACACGCACACACACACAGGTACAAATATGGACACACACACACACACACACAGAAACACACTTAACTAACACTACAAACACAGTGCATGAGTTACTTTTTATTGAAAATACTGCGTACTGTTACAGCATTGCATTGAAACTATGCACAAAGCCTCATTGCTGGGAGAAAAAAAAAAGAACAGTTGCCATGTGAACAACTGTCCTCCCAAGTCTATCATCCCAGATCTTACTGTACATTTTGACACATGGCTCATGTTAAGCCATTTCCACGTAAATCCTACGGAAAGAAACCTGATACAGTGGAGACACACTGACTATCACTATTCCTGCATTCCACTGATGGTCCTTCAGCCCAGCGCCTGGCCTCTGATACTGCTGTGTGACTGGCTAGTCAGAGCCTCCCTGACAGTACAATAATGGCTTCAAACCAACCACACAGGATGCCAGAACGTCAACATGTCATGAGCAGGGAGAAGAGGAACAAAAACAAAAAAATGTGCCAGGCTGCACACACACAGACCCACACAGAGCCACACAGTGACAGAGTAACACTGGTAGAATTTGTGTATTGCAAGCTGCAGTAGAGAACGTCCCAGTTTGGTGATATGGGTGTGTATTCTTAGAAACCTTACATCCTGCCTCAGGATAAACTATACACACACACACATACACACACACATACATCGAGGCTGTGGCCAGGCGGTCAACCCCCAGATCAGGCCCTTTTACGAGCACAGAACAGCTGAGGGGTGATCCCTCTCGCCTCTGTCAGTGCGCATCCCGACCTGACTGACAACCGGACACCAAAACATGAGGGCAGTTTCCGGGAAGCTCTGAAATAAGGTCCGTCACCTTGTGTGCCACCGCACAAGGAATGCAACCTCCCCCCCTTCAATGCTGCTTCCAACAGCAACATGTTTTCAGGGAAGTACAGACAAAAAAAAGGATTGTTGGGAATCGATAGGTGTTTTGGTTGTGCGGTGAATGGGACTGAAACTCAGAGGGGGAAATTGCAGTGAGCAAGAGCAAGAGCTGTCATAGCTGTCAGTGCACCACGGGAGAGAAGAGGAAACAGAAATTAATGAGGAAAAACAAAATAAGGAATGAAATCACTAAAAAAGAATCCAATTGAAAGAGTGGAAAGTGCAAGAGATGAAAAATGGGAATGACTGAGTGAGCGCACAATTTACAATTGAGTAAGGAAGCCATTGGGTTGATCGGATGAGCGAGTGCGCGAATAAGTACACAATGAATTAAAAAGAGAGAGAAGAACACTTGTGGTTTAGTTGTTTGATGCTCCTGTGGTACTCCTAATACCCCCTTCCCTCCCTCTTCTCCCCTTTCTCTGCACACTTCTTCTGAATCATATGCATAAAATGGCCATACAAATCTATGGCAGGGCCCAGGTTGGGGTTTTCTGCCTCCTAATCCCCCTAAACCTCTAAGTGCAGGCCGAGGAATACAAGTGTTGCGGTGCAAGCTTCTCACAGAGGAGAGGCCCTGAGAATAACATCAGAGAGGCCACAGATATTTATGGAATGAACCACAGGCTGTACACAGAAGTCAGCAGACACCACAACACAGCACACAAGACGCTGTATACAGCTCCCTGCTCATATACAGCACAACACACTGCCGGCTAAACACAGAGGTAAAGGAGTGGAGCTGTGGTCGGGAGCTGACCGAGGATGGATAAGTGGAGGGAGAAAGGCAGGGAGAGAGACAGATTAACTGATTATTTCTATTCACTATTCACATGATTTTCATCCGGATAAATCCCTTTGCAGGCCTCTAGTCGACAGAAAGAGGGACGGCTGGCGGTCAGGCTGGATAGTCTGGAGTAGACCCTTAGGAAGACTGATAGCCTCATACTGAGTGGTTAGCTTGATTGAACGCAGCGGTCAGGTACTCTGGTTCACAGATCAAAGATCAAATCCACTAACATTCATCTGGCTTCCTCTGTTCTGCTCTCCAAACATCAGCTTAACAAACACAAACCAAATCCTTCTCTCTCCGTAACGACACTGGAAGCAAATGGCATTTTCTCCCTTTCCAGGAAATTGGCTTGCATGTTATACAATACGTTCACTGTATCATCTGGGACATTGAGAACTCCATCTATCAACCCGGTTCCCACAGAAAAGAATGACAAATATCACTTTATCTAAGGAAAAAAATGAAAAGTGAAGGAGGGAATGAATCCACCTCAAAGACATAGCAGTACTCAGTGGCTGAGTCTAAACTTCCTCTTCACATTATGACACTATGTCCGAGAGCTGTTTCGACATGAGAACTTTATTCTAGCCCATTCCTAATCTCATCTGTCGGCTCTGCGCAGGCGATTTCCTCCGATTCAAAACATAAATTTTCGGGCAAACTTTAATAAAAAGGGACGTATGATTTACTCTGGGTAGCGTCCGTGCCCGTTTTTAAAACAATTTGATCTTGCATTAATCCTGAGTGTCAGGGCAACATGAAATATCTCTTCTGGGTTTACCAGCACCAGGTGTTTCATTTGCTGACTGACAAAAAACAATGTTTATTCTGGCTGACCCTCCCCTCCTTGCTTATTTTATCTTCTCTCTCTCTCTCTCTCTCTCTCTCTCTCTAGACGAGAAGGAGCATAGGGATGTAGATGTAGAGTGAGAGAGTGGAGGAGAGGGTTAAAAGAGAGGGAGAGAAACAAATGAGCTCAATGATTTAGAATTGACCAAGAAAGGTCCGGCTCTAATCATCCCAATAGGATGTCTCTTTTGTCAGCCGCCCAAGCCCAAACAGAGCACAATAGAACAGAAATGAAGCCGGGGCCTCTAGATCCCTCACAGCCACTCTTGTTGTTGAAATCTTCTGCACTATTAGTCACTTTACCTCTGCTTGCCTGCTGGGTGGGTCTGGTCTCAGGTCCTTCTGTCATCTGGCTCAGGTTCAACAACCTCATGGCTCGGGGCCATTTCCCTTCAAGAGGCATGCACAGCCTTTTTCTGCCCCCCTAAACTATAATACCCTGATGGACTACTGAATTTCATTATGATGATTGAAACATTTGCCTTTAATATGCTATAACTAGGGAAAATTTACAATAATCATGTAGTATAACGGAATCAAATGGGATTTTTGTAAAAATTAGAGGGATTTAGTAAGTTGGTTTTTCCCACAGTTCAGCATCAATGATACACTGATAAATCTAAGATAAATCTAGAACACTAAGACTTGAGTAGGGAATTAAGATAGCCTGGTTATCTAAAGCCTAATAGTAAAGACCAAAATAGATAAAGAGAACTTTAAATGGGTCATATCTGTTGTTGCGGGTCCTCCCCACAGACGTGCTGTCTTCTATTGTTCTAAAATGCAGCTACATAGAGTGCAGGAGTATACTGCACCAACTGGGAGCCGTTTCAGTTTTACAACTCAATTTCTTCCAAGACTACAGTTATAAAACTTATTTTTGGTGTGTAACATTCATCACCCATAAATGAAGTTGATAATTTAACCAGCTCGGCAGGGGCAGCTAAAAAAGTCATTCCTAAATCAGTGTACAATTCTTGTGAGACAGATTTCACAAAACTTTTTTTGGGTCTGAATGGGTAGCCATCACTGCCACTAAAAACAGTTTATCATTAAACAACCTGCTCAGCAGCCAGAGTTTAAAAAGCAACCCCTAAATCAGTGTATATAAGTGTAGGTCCGGGGTGTCAATGTGTGTGGCCTGACCAGCTCCTCTCCTCCTCTGCTGTGGCAGCGAAGCAAAGCCGCTGCTCTTCTTGCTGGTGTAAACAAACGGGGAAATGGGGCACTTGGCAGCCGACTAAAGTGAGTGATGAGGCAAGTGTGCACTGAAGCATCTAATGAATCATTTGCTGGGAACTCTTGGTTTTTATGCGGAAAAGAAACATGAGGAGGAAAGACAAAAAGAGAAATACCAGTCAAAAGCTAAAAAAGAATGGTGTTTCATATAAAAAAGAAAGGAAGACAGAGGCAGAAGTCTTACAGACGCCTCAGTGGCTTGTTCAGTATATTGCCCCAATGTGAGGACAAGAGATTAGAATGTATAAAACTAGCAAGGCCTCCTAATCCTACTACTAGCACAGCAGCAGCAGCATGTGAACCCCAGTGACCGCTGGTGAATTTACTGAGGTGACTGGTGATGGTGTGACAGGTCTGGGCCTTTGAACAGTGCTGGTGTGCTGAGGGCCTATCACCAACTTTATTCCACACCTAGCCTTCACTCCCACTGCCTCAAACTAATGAAAATTGAAAATACGACTTAAGCTACGTAAACGCTACTACTGGATGAACAAACAGTGAAATCTAATGGCCAATCATAAAGAGAATCAAAGTCTGATGTTTGTTAACAAACAATTTACTGCGGTTTTGCAATGGCATTTGGCTTTAAACCATTTACCAGAGGGTGTGTCTCTGTGTTGCAGGACAGATCTGCCTGGCTGTCTGTGATATGAGACAATACGCTACTTTTGAGTGGCCAACACAGCCACGTCCATCTACTGCTCTGCAGAGTTCAGTGATTGCCTTATCAAACTGTCTATCTATAGATTCACTGTATGGTATGGACTGGTTATTGATATTATATGTATGTATTGAAAGTTATCAGTATTGGTCATGTAAAATGAGTTCCCAATTTGTCTGGAAAAAAAATTATCAATTATTTCAGGTTGTCAATGCCTCCCTAAGACCCTATGATGCAAGGTATGTTGACCAGGTTAGTAGCTAAAACAACCAAATAGCATTTTTATTCTGTAAATATACTGTACACATTTTGTGAAAATGTGGGTCCATTTAGAAGAAAAACTGAAAATCATCTGCTTGCCCATGTTTTTCTGACCAGGTGAAAACAGTTACTGTCAGGCAGTGAGAGAGAAAGTACACTTCTCTGCTCTCGTCCTCCTCCCTGGGGACTTGTATCCCCTTGTCCCTCCATCCCTCCATCCACACATTCCCATCCCAGGCTGCTACTGGGGGAAGAGGGTGCATACCGCGGCCTGCCAGGGTATTTTATTACTGACAGGCAGGCCCTGGCTTTGGAGGGCTGTGTTTATCTGCGGAGGGGAGATCCCCATCACAACCTCTTATTATGACATATCTATGGGCCAAACCAGGCAGCCATTCAACAGCAATAAGGGGCTGGCTCACTGGCCACAGCACACTGGGACTGGGACCAGTCTAACCAACAGAGCTGTGAGACAGAGAGGGAAATACCAAATAGACACGGAGAGAGGGAGAAAACATGAGAAAGAGAAAAAATAGAAGGGAGAGGAAAGGGAGAGGAGAAGTTGAGGTAAGAGGAAGAATTAGATAGAGAGACAGAGATACTGTAGATAAAAGGGGGAAGAGAGACAGAGAGCCAGGGAGGGATAGAAGGAAAAGGGAAGAGGGAAGGAGATAGAGGGGAAGAAAATAGAGGAGAAATGGGGAGAATGAGGGAGAGTGGTAGGAAATAAAGACAAGAAGGAAGGGAGAGATGTTTGGAAAGATAAGAAAGGGAAAGAAAGACAGGGAAGAAGGCAGGAGAGGATGAGAGGGGAGAAATGGAGGGAGGAAAGAGAAAGCTAGACAGAGAGACATACATACTGTAGATAGAAAGGGGGTAAAGAAAGAGAGAGAGAGAAATACACATGGAGAGAGGGAGTGAAGGTTGAAAAGATTAAAAAGAGAAAGGAAGAGATGGGGGAGAAAAGGTGGAGGGAAAGACTTGGTGGAAATGAAAGGCAGAAAGAGAAACAGCTAGATCGAGAGACAGAAATACTGTAGGCAGAAAGTGAGAGAAAGGGGGAGGCAAAAAGTCTCCTGATATAGCCACCATCATGTTGACTCGGCTCTGCATCACCACTGGCACAGCAGCCTGCTCTGCCGTTACCGTGGAAACGCAGACATGTGCGCTGATCAAAACAAAAAAACAAAAAACATATTTTGCGGCGACGGGATGCTCCTTGAGTTTCCCTCCGACAGACCATGAGGTAACCGAGTGTGTGATGGAATCTAGGGCTGTGTCATGTAGGTGTGGGGATGACGGGAAATGTGCAGAATATCACACACACACACACACACACACACACACACACACACACACAGAGAAACATATGTGCAGACATATGGATGGAAGCAGGCACGCAGGCTGGTAGAGAGGTGTGCACACACACACACACATACACACACACACAATAAGTCTCTGAAGCAGCATTTAGACCATAAGACACTAAAACTGTAATACTAGTAATACTAATAATAACAATAATCATAGTAATAAAACATTCATTTATACTTGTGTGGGATCCAATCACAATGTTGATTAGAACCCATTCAGGTTAAGGGCTACTCAGAGACAACCAGTGCTCTTCTAAAGAGACACACACTCTTCGCAGGGCAGTCAAACAAGTGGGCCCCATTTGTCCCAACTCCCCTGCTTACAAGAAGCTTTCAATTAAGTGTTCCATGAGCAAAAAAATCTCACTGGAAAAAACTAGAGAGAGAGCAAGAGAATGAGAGAAAAGAGGAGTGGGGAGCAAAAGATCTGTGAGATTTTACAGAGGGCCCAAACCACAAGAAAGTCAGGGCTGAAGGCATGCTGGACATTCCCGGGCCGGCGCTCATGTACTTGGAAAAATCCCGCTTTTTCAAGTCAGGAAAATGATTTCAGCTGTGTAAATTGACAGCGGCCTTGTAGGAGGAGATGGAGAGGGAGAAAGGGGGGAAGCCTGCAGCTCCGTGTCATAATTCCTGCTTTGGTGGAGAAGCCGCTGGGGACCCGCTCCTTGAGGGAACCGAAATTCAACATCACTTGATCAAATGAAACCGTGTTAATTGTTACCAAATGAAACTGGTGCTGGATATCAACTCAACTCTTAAGCCTTACAGTCAAACAGGTTTATTTTACCTTCTTTGAGGAAATCTGTCTACTCTAAATGATAAATACACACAGTACCCTGAAAATGTTCAGGTTGAAAGGGAAGCTGAGAAACTTTAAATGGCCACAGAAACAGAAATATGTTGCATAGAAGTAGAACAGTAAGATATACTCAGTCAGGATGTTTACACTGTACATGCTCGCTATTTTAGCCTTTACTCTAAATGTGAGGCTGAAACCTCTTTCCTCTCTCTCAGGGTGGCATTACAGTAAGCCCTGGTTTCAGACATCGTGAAGCAATCATTTAATGTATGGTAGACGGTAACAGCCTGGCTGCTTAGATCAGTCATTCAGTGATGACAATGGATGTGATTAGTGGTGGACTTTGAACAGAACTGTAGCAAACGGCTACCGGCATTTTGAGACATATTTCTTCCTGTAGCCACAGGATGCTTTAGATGGTAAACTCACACTGGTTTGCTTGATTATAGATTCTTAACATGACTTTCTCTACACAACCTGGGTGAGCATACACAGAAGCATGCAGTACAGATACATCATATCGCACAGTACAGGCCTCCATTCTCAGGCCCATCAATCAGAAGTGTGATCATCCCAAATTGGAGGGGAGATGTGAGAGGGAATTTGGTGAGGATAATTCCTGGTTAGGAAGGGAAAAATGAACGTAGAGAGCGGTTTAAGATAATTCCTGGGTTTCACTACAGAGAGGGAAGTGGTGACTCTGGGCTTCTGTGTGCAGAGGTTGAGATGGTGAATGGATGTGAGAGTGTTTGTGCACAGGGCCATGCCTGGTGCTTGTGTGTATGAGTGTATTCATATTTGTGTGTGTGTGTGTGTGTGTGTGTGTTTGTGGACCCATGCTTGAGTGAATGCAGGTTTATGCGTCTGTGTATAGGTGCCTAACTATACATATGCCTATGCAGTGTGTGTATGAGTATATGAGTGCATGTGCAAGCATACGTGCATGTGTGCTTTAACCAGGGTGGAGCATCCTGCCAGGCCTGTCTATGTCTATGAGAGGGAGATGTGGGCACCAGAGCACAGAGCCACCAATCCTCTAACTACCAGAGTCAGAACATTGCTGGCCAATGTGGGGTGAAATTGCATAGCTGGCCTGACTGGTTTTTCAGGGTCATAGTCTGAGAAAAACTCAGATATTTTCCGTACCCAGGAGATCATCATTTATCATCTGACATGATAACAACATGGCCAACATGTCAACAAAACACATGTAGGCAATGTTTCCATGGAAACTGTGACGTTTCATACCATTAGCTGTACAAAATTGCACCAAAACAAACAACAAACATTTCAGCTTGGTACACCGTGTGAAATCGTCATTCAGATGGAAAATCCCCTCAAAAGTCCCTGGAAAACAGTAGCTATGGTTACTGATCAATAACATCCTTGCTTCATATATCAAAAGAGTAAATGAAAGACTACGATGGGGATAGCTTTGGTACTCTGGAAGAAATTTGGGCAATGTTGCGCAGAGCGTGGTATTTCTCTCCATCTTGCCTTGATGGTTACGGACTGTCAGACAAGCCCATAGGCCTAGACCCCCCTCTGCCTCCCTGCTCAATGCAATCTCCCTCACTCTGACACTTCCACCAACTGAAGGGAGCAATGAAGACTGGAGTGGCCTTTCCTGTCCTTTTTTCATCCACCTTTCTTTTTTCTTTTTCTCCACTCTGCTCCCAGTGTCAGCTCACATCTCACTAGCAGCTGCACAAAGCATTAGGCACCACTTTTATCTCCCTCATTACATGTGTTTGCCAGCTCCATCTCTGCCCATACACACACACACGCACACACACACGCACGCACGCACGCACGCACGCACGCACACCGTGGGGCTGCGGTTTTGAGGCAGCTATGACACAATCCAGATTCTCTGAGCTGCCTTTAGCAGGGAAATGTGTTTTGCGCAGAGCTACTTCCCTCAGAAGTCCAGCTTTCCCCCGGCTTGCAGCTTTGATCCACATGGCACGGGGGGCTTGTGTCAACAGTCTTGTATTTCAGTTGGAGGGCCCAGCCGACCCCCGAGGTGTCACTCACTGCTCTCTGTCATCGCTGGGGGAGCCTGACCACACTGTGGCGCTCTGACCCACCGCACCCCAAAACCAAACCCAGTGGACAGCAAGTATCATGGATGCACACACATTTGCAGTGGGGTCCACAGGTCCACTACTAGTTTGTTTTCATCATTTATCAAAACTAATGCAATTTTATTGTATTAATTCTGTATTGGTTGTAGTTTTTCTCACACGATTTGGTAAGGTTTTCTCAAATTGTCACACCATATATTTCATTCAAATATTAGCACATATATGCTCCTAATACACAGTGTGAATTGTTTTGGCCTTTTAACAACTAATACCAGATATTGGCTAAATCAATATGGTCCTGGTCACTACTGTTAGTACTTTAACTTTGAAGACTTGAAAAATATTTGTAATTATTAATTAAATTATTTTTTAATGATGTGACACACACACACACACACACACACACACACACACACACACACACGCGCGCGCGCGCGCACCAGTAGCCTAGAGTGACTCCTTCTAATACAGCTGGCAT
>OOFE01010287.1:3527-18920 GCA_900323365.1 Monocentris japonica | reverse complement strand
TGATTATTCGGTTACAAAAACGTTTAAGTTTCACAAAGACATACCTTTGCTATTACCACGGACATAAAGTTATGTGTATTTGCACGTTATGACTGTTTGATCCAAATAAAAGCAGTTGAAGACGTATATAAATTGGGGATATAGCTTTAACAGGCTGCGCGCGTTCCCGCGGACGGCAATCAGTTTTTGGCGGACGGTCACTTTTTGGCAGGACACTGGCATGCTTAACCCTCTAAACCCCATAGCGCCCGTAGTATATTTCATTGTAGCGCCCAAGAGCGCCCGTCATTTTCCAATCATTCAAAATGCATCAAAAACAGAGTATCAAGTTCTGAACTTTGTTTTATATATACTTCAAGTTATCAACTAACCGGAAAATGTTGGTCGCGATGTTGACATTTTTGTAGTTTTTCGAAATTCAATTTTTCTCTACCGGTAGATCTTAAAATGGCTGGACCGCGTAAGCGCCCCCGCTTTTACAACTTTATGGAAGCTGTCAGATTATGCTGTGAAACATCCTGACACACCGTGTATCATGGAAAGTTTTTTGATTGAAATCGCTAATTGTCGTTTGATAAAACAAGCCTCAAATCAACGTCACTACATAGCGGGACCTACCGAGTCGTTACTGCCGGGGAGGGACACTGTTTCCTGGGAGGGGGTGCACTGAAGAGTCCGTCGGGAGAACTGACTGGTTTACACCGAGTTTTCTCCTTATAAGTTTGACAAGTGTTGTTGTCTGATCTTATTAGACTTCTATATGGGTCTGTGTGAAGTACGGGGTGTTTTCTCTTCTATTTTGAAAAGCCCAGCGACAGCTAATACAACCGGGACGTTTTGTTGTCATATTGTCAAAGTTGACACTGAATGAAGGAGACAGAGAAATGTTGCGTATCATATACTCGTAATCTCAACCTGAAGTGACTTTTTTTTAGTTAGACGTATTGCTTAAGTGAGTTCAAGACCACATGGTTAAAGTTAAAAATGTATTTACACATTTTCAGAAATATTTAGTGTTATTTGCTATTGTTTTGTCAATTTTATGAAATGTAATGAAATGAATTAAATTCGGACATTAATTTCTTTGCCATATGTTTGCCAATTGCCAATTTCTTTTTGTTTTTGAAGTAGAGCTGTTTGGAATGAGTAAGAAAATGCCCATTTATCTCACGATTCTCAGTGAACTGCAGCATCATTCTAGAATCCTACTGGGGTCGAGATGGTTGCTGTAAATATCAGAAATATGCTCCAGAGCAATCCGCATGTACAAGACGGGCTAATGTTTTCATTTTCTCAGACGTCTACTAAACTTTCAGAAAGGGTGTGCCATACACACGTGACATTTGGTTTATCAAAGTACAAAAAAATCTGACCTCTAGGCTGACATTTTCTGGTTCTGGATTACACTTAATGTAAAATGGAATGATGAAATCAAAACAGTTTGTGATGAATTGCAAATGATTTGCATTTGCAATGCAATTTCCAAATCATATCAACTCAACTCACATCCAACAAGCCTGACACTTTCTATGATACATTGAGGATCACAACGCTTGCCATTATCCAACTTTCCTCTTGGTGGCATAGTTGTTCCATTAATTCCCCGACAGACAAACCATTGGCCTGACTGGCTGCCATGGTTTTCCACTGACTGATGACAGGCCACACACACACACACACTTGCCTACTGAAGTCACAGTAAAAAAATACTGTGCCATGATAACTCACTAGCTAAGTCATACTCAGTGAGTCATCATTGCACTTTATTTGAGTTATTTGGAGTTTGATTCACATATTTGTATTGTTTGTGAAGTGTTCTGATGTAGTTGATTAAAACAATGGGATCCTATCTGACCACATTCTCTTATTTCCAAAGAGTCCCCCTTGTTTTTTGGGTTCAGTTGAACCAATTTGAACCACTTGAACCAATTTATGTGAATTGGTTCAACAGATAGGGAAAGTATGGTTATTATAGTTATTATATTGGATTTTAATTTTATATAGAATTCAATTTGTTTCAATCTCAGTTTAGTTTTAGTGAGTTTTCAGCATGGATTTGGCAGTTCTAGTTTTGTTTTATTTTCACAGATGTTAAGTTTTATTTAAGTTCTGATTTAGTTTTACTTCTAGTTTTAGTACTTTTTTGTAGGGGTGGTATTTTTTGAAGGTATGATAGTAGTTCAGAACAGGTATTTTGTATATGTTTGCAACATGTATTGTGTAAATTCTGTGTATTTGTATTAATTTTTAATGCATCCTCAACTGACCTAAAGTTTGGAGCACTTGGTTTTATGCTGTACAAATAAAATGCATTTAGCTCATGATAATCCTAAATGGGACTCTTTACGTTTTTCTCCCGAGTGTTTTCGACATCTTTTGTACAAACGGCGATGACACTGGCAGGGCTAGCACTTCCTCACAGAGCAGGAGGTGCTCATGGGGGCTACAGGGGCCATGGCATAGTTAGCGTTCAGTAAAAAACAGCTAAAGATTCTCTGACAAAAATTAATTCTCATTGTTAACCTGCACAAAAAAACAAAAAGATGAAACATTTCACCTATATTTTTATTTTATTTTAGTTAGTTTTACAAGAAGACAAGATAGTTTTAGTTTTTTGGTTGTTGTTTTTTTCAGTTTATGACAATGTGTTTTTATCAACTGGTTTTAGTTTACTATAATATCCTTGGTGGCAAATATATAATGAACATAAACAACAGCCGAAGACACCCTCTCTTGGCCAGGATGGGGTTGGGCACAAGCCATCATAAAGTGAGGGCCCACCTTAAGAGTTTTAAGTTGGGCTCTTAACACAAAATGATTTCCTAGTGCTGGTGTTGAAGATGTCTCATTGGCCTCAGCTGTTCTTAGTGGTTCAGTTACTGCGCTTTAATATGATAAGAGGCCATAGATCATGCCGTGGACCTAAGTAGCAGTCCAGGGAGTAGCAGGCTGGAGGTTGTCTACTGGGAGCTAAGGAAGGAAGGGTGTTAACTAGTCGTACAAAAACAACCAAACACAGCAGAACATAAGCAGGTTATTTTCTCATTTTCTGTCTGTATAATGTGAATTTTCGACCATATTTTGCTTAGCCTGTGTAAAATAACTCCTCAAGCTTATATGGATTGTGCACTCTCTGAGGAGAGGGAATGAAGTGAGGTGTTATTTGTGATCTAGGGTTTCCTGCTAGACCTAACATGCCTCTCCCCGGTTGTATTAGAGTAGCATTATGTTCAGGGAAGAGAATTGACCCTGATACGCTGTCTGCTTGGTTTGCCTTTAAGGAACGCCTGTGGACAACAGCCAATCAACCATAACTAGATCAGGAGCAGGAGATTTTCTTCTTGTAAGCAGAAATTAACACTTCATTCCCCTTTGTCGGCAGAAATTCAACACTGCACCCCTTGAAGGCACTGCCAGGCAATAAAGGAGAAAATTAAATTATGTGAAAACAGCTCCTGACCAAAACACAATTACCTCATTTTCTGGAGAAATCAGCTCATTTCCCCCCAGGCAGAGAGGTCCAGTGGTGAGGATGCTTGGCCTGGAGACATTAATCTGAGGGCTCTTGTAGACAGCAGCATTGCTAACTATCAAGTCATCAACCCCTCCCTTAGCAGTCTAATAAAGGTGTTATGATGCATACTGAACACTTGGGGCTGTCCTAAGAGGTGCCTTCGTCATTGTAACATTTGCCTGCATTAATGAAGTCAACTGTAATATTAGCCTTTGCCCATGATTACATTGGAAGTCAAGATTTGGCTCAGGAAACTCAGGAAAAAATTCAATCAGTAAGACAGACAGTGGCTCCAATACAGGAGGTCACTGCACAATTTGCAAGAAGGATTCACTGTGTCATGTCTTCTGGATATCCAAACAAAATACAGGAGACAATTGAGTGGCCTTCAGGAGAAAGCTTCAAAACACAAGCAGGAACTTCATATAACACTTGGTAAATTAAGTGTCCACATTTTTAGTAGCTGCAGGAAAAATGACAGTCTGTCTTATGTGAGTCCATCCCACAAATTTGTGAACACTTTTCCAAACCATTGGACCAGGATTATGGTTATTTATTCAAGGCTGTACAGGCTTGTGGTTCACCGCATTAAATTGTGGTGTATGCGGTGGTATCAGCTGTAGTGTACAAGACATACAAATAAACCCATTTATACAATGAGTCTATATCCGTTTGTTTATCCAAACATGTTTTAATACAAGACATCTCCTTTAACAGCTTTCCTTCTTACCCAAATCTGGCTCCACAGCTCTGGGCCTTATGATGTTCGCGTTGTACGTTTTGACCAAAATGCTATTAAGAGTGACATAGGTATTATCCAATGGCATGCACAGGATTTGTCACTTTAACCAATCGGAGTCGATTTCCGCCACTGCAGCGTGTGGCGTGGCTCTAGTGTGTGTGTTTGTCCGCCTTGGCCTTGGCTTGGGAAGAGATAGAAGCGGGCGAGGGATGGTGTAGCAAACCAGCTGGAAATCATCTTAAGGGAATGTAAAACTTTCACATTTAAATCAACCACAAGACGCCGTGCCAGCGTGCTTAAAAAGACTTATATTGCCTGGTTTCCAATGGAAGCAGATGGTTTTGTAAGGAGGCGTCGGATGACAGCTGAGACACCAGGCAATGATCCCGGGGTTGCTGGTGCCTCTGCCGGGGCAGAAGTTCGATGGCTTGGGGGCAGATTTTGGGGAGTTTCAGAAAGTATCGTGGGAAGTCTGACACCCCGGATCGGAGGCGAAACAGAACTGCAGACTGTTCATTGTAGCCGTGGTGCACAAGATCAGACAGAGGACTCTGAACCAGACTATGAGGGTCTGCCACAGGGAGCTTCAACTAGCATCCACATGTTGGCTGGAGCCGTGGCCGGAATCATGGAGCATTGCCTAATGTTCCCCATCGACTGTGTTAAGGTAGCATAGCTCAGTGGCTAACCAGCTAACCCACAACTTTTCATATTTGTTGTCCGTGCTTTCAGACACAGGTATCCTAAGTTTTGACTAATCCCAATTTGTTAGTTAGCATAGCTGAAACACTTCAAGCCTGGTGGCTGCGAGGACAAGGTCAGTCAGCTCAGCTCACGGTTCAACTAACGGTTAACGGTAGCTAGCATGCTATTACAAGTTCACCTCAACTAGCTACTGGCTAGCTAAGCTTTAGCTGGGTATAGCACTGGAGCCCATATGGTCAGCCTGTGCATCAACCATCACCGACCTATTCTGGTGTCAAAGCCTCGCCGTTTATAGTGTTATGTAATGTGTACATATGTGTTGCAATGCCGAAATGAACATGCATCTCATAACGTTAAGTCACATGTTAAGAGGAAACCTGTTGGTAACACCCACTGCACCAGCAGCGCCAGTGGTACACTTGAGAGTTAAAGCTTTAGAGTTTATAGCTAACATTTGGAAGGATTTTACTGTCATAAAGTTTACAAAAAGTAACAGACTGAATGTTCTTGGACTAGTGTGTGCAGACCCTGGCTGCAAATATTATTTTAAGCCAAGAAAAGGGAGTTACAGCACTTTGGCCGTGGCCTTTCCAGTCAGTGATGGCGTGTGTTGCTTCTTTCCTCTGCAAAAGAAAGTATTGTAGATCACAGGGCTGCCCTCCCTTTACTGAGTAGTAGACTTCACACAAGTCCATAACTGATTGTAATGGTCTTTTGATCACATGGGAGTCATGTAATTTGACCGGGACAAGTTTTCTCATGTGATCCCCATTGTTAGTCATGAAGTAGTCTCTGATACCAGCTATTCAGGTTGGTGGCTTCATTGGAAATGGGTTTGAGGGTGTAACCACTACCCTGGTGCTTTTGTGTCGTCTTTAATTTAAACAACAAGGCATGTTGTATTGTCATGTGATGTCAGCTTGTTGTTGCTGTGCAGTGGTGGCCATTGTATAACACAGGGTGAGAGAGTGACAGTGACCTCAGCAGTCAGCTGCCTATGTCAGGTTGAAAAGCTGTTTAAATGCCCAAGCTTCATCCATGTCTCTTCCACCTGTAGTCTACCTCTGTTGGAGCCTGTCCAGGTTAACTATGTGGAATTTGGACTGGCTCTGAACCTCGTCCAACACAGTCTCACATCTCAAGTATCTGCATCAAGTATCTGCTAATCAGACCAATATTTACAGGTCCTTGTCCTGCACAGAGTGCCTTTTACACAATTAACTCTATTAAGCACAGTTCATGTTGTGACTCAGCAAAATTAAGTCTGGTGTCCTCAAGGGCTATGCACAAAAAAACAACTTGACACATTCATGCACAGAAATGGGTGCAACATTGGACAGAAAGTGGATAGATACAGTGCAGCAGATCTTATAAAAAGATCAAAAACTGAAGAATGAGAAATATTGAAGATTCATCTGCCTAACATATTGCTTGCTCTCTTTTCTTCTTGCATCAGTGCTTTTTACCATTTAGACCAATTCTAAACAGCGTACTACTATTGTGTATGCAGGCCTTTTCTACGTTTTGCTTTACTCAAATGTGTATAGGTATAAACTTTTGGCTTGAGCTTGTTGTGTCAAGATGGTTTAGAGTAAGCTTTCATGCACCCTGTAGACTAAATTCCAGTTGTTTGTGGATAAAAAAAACCAGTAAGCATGTTGTTTTGTTTTTTTTTACTCATAGGAAAGGAATTTCCTTTACTTGAAAAAGCAACAAATGTTGTGGCACCCATTGCCTCAGTTTTCTGGGGAAAGCGGTAGAAGTTGTATTTACTCTCAGTGCAAAGGTCTTTGTTGAGAGGAGGCTCCATACCTGGTAAAAGGTCCACCAGCTTTAGATGGTTCCATTATGAAAACCTGTTGGCAGGTCTCTGCAAAGGAAATGTCCTAGGCCTAGAGGCCTATGCAGGTCGTGAATAAATGACGAGATACAGTAGTTTGATTGCAGTTTTTTGGATAGCCTTTCTTCGCTGTCTTACAGAGAGATGTGCTCCAATATTGTGTGAGAGCCTTTTGTCAGCCTGGCTGCATGAAACCCTGAAGTGTGAAGTAACTTGAAGCAAATACCCTTACCGGTATAATCTAGTTCTCATTGGACCCTGCATTCCACAGCTGTTATATAGTGACATGATGCCCTGTTTACACTCTGATCACCCACTACACACACACACACACACACACACACACACAGTAGGCAGTATCTTTGTCCATTCAAGTTATGTAGCTATTTGCTTCAAGGACAGACCCTCACCCAGTCCCAAGGTGGCCCCTACTAGATAGCAGGTGACCCCTAGCACATGTAAATTGTGTGTGTGTGTGTGTGTGTGTGTGTGTGTGTGTGTGTGTGTGTGTGTGTGTGTGTGTGTGTGTGTGTGTGTGTGTGTGTGTGTGTTAGGATAAGAAAGGTGTGCCCTAGGGTCAGTGGGAAAAGAGGCTTACAGGAAGTCAGCTTATGTCCCTCTGTGACCTTGGAGCGTGTAACTACATACTTCCTTCTATTCAACTATGCTCACACACACACACACACACACTCACACACTCACAAAGTCAAACACTCTCATTTCCTTTATTTGGCCCCTAATTCACACTCTATTATATTCAGCACTCTTTTCTCTGCCATACCTTTCTTTGCCATAACAGACATAATAATAGCTAGATATAAAGACTATATTATTCATTGCATTCAAATTTTCATGCCAAATTCAGGCCATTCACTGAAGATGGGTTGCTTGCTCAGTGGGTAGCAAGCAAGCACAATATTGACTTTGAACATCAGACTCAGACGTCAATCTTTCTCTTTTTTCAGACACGCATGCAGAGCCTCCAGCCGGATCCCGCAGCCCGTTACAGGAACGTGATGGACGCTCTCCGGCGAATTGTAACCACCGAGGGCATCTGGCGGCCAATGAGAGGGCTGAATGCGACAGCTATAGGGGCGGGACCTGCCCATGCTCTCTATTTCGCCTGCTATGAGAAACTCAAAAAGACTCTAAGTGATGTCATTCACCCAGGGGCTAACAGTCATTTGGCTAATGGTACCATAAAGCATACATATACACACGCAAACAGTGTCATACTGCTGTACAGCCGCTGTATGGCTATCTGAAGAAGATCACCCTTAGACAGTAGGTTGATATCTAGAACTGTAGCCCTTAGTTGACCAAATCCAAACCCCATCCTGCGCACCCCTCAATATGATCTCTGTGGAGCTGCTGACTCAGCCTATCCATATATAGACCAGACACCGCCTGACCAGTTCTAAAAAACTTGGCAGGCCAGCACACAGAATCAAGCCTTTTCATAACCACAGTGTTTGGCTATGAGGAATTGCCAGCGTTAATTGTAGATCTGTCGCTGGCTTTTGGAAATCAGACTGACGTGTTAGGGTCAAGTTAAGCAAAGTGGATTCAGCTACAGAGTAGGAAAGCGTCTCGTAAAAGTTCAACTTGGAAAACTTTGAATGTCAACCTATTCCTTATCCCATGTTCTCCCTACTCTCTTCCCTTTTTTCCAGTTTAGTAGGAGGCTGGGTAAGTCCTCTTTCTCCCGTCTCATCTGCTCTGTGGTCCATTCTAGCTTGGGCTTGGTTAAGATCTCCCAAAGAAGCAATGAACTGCCTTCTCCACTAGGTGTCTGTCTCTACTTGGTTTAGCTTCCTGACCCCAACCTGGAGTAATCTGTCTAGTCTGTACCTGTCTGATTTGCTGATTGTATGCACCGCTTGTGCTATGATGGTGTATTTTATTGAGCATGACGTCCTCACCTATCAGGAGCAAGGCAGTGAAGGAGATGAAATGAGTCAATTTTTTTACTACAAGTACTGCAAAAGGGTCCTTACTGTTGCAGGTGAAAATGCTTTATGCATTCTCATGCCCTACCTCTTTCTTTGCCTCTTCTGTTATCCTTGTCTATATAATCTGATTCTTTGATTGCACAGTAATTTCTGACGTGTGTGTGTTTCAGGAGCCGCTGGGTGTGTGGCCACACTGCTTCATGATGCAGCCATGAACCCAGCTGAAGGTAAGGGTAATACTTTCTACAGAGGAAATGTGGGCAGACCAAATGAAAACCGAACATGATCAGAATATAGTCAAGTGAGGTTTGTCCATGTGCACTTGTATGTTGTTTTGTGCTTGTCTTTGTATGCGTTAATGTCTTGAGAGAGAACGGTGGCATTCCTTTTTATCACGTTTGCCTTTGTCCAGCTCGTGTGACGAGTATTTGGATGTGTGTAAGCCGTCTCCTTTCTTGAATGACAAGATTGCCATAGAAAAGTTTCAAAGCAGAAACTTACAGGTGCTACTCCTGGGCCAAACAGCTGCACTTGGTGGCCTCAACCCTGCAGTCTCACATATGGTGTTCACTTTCACAGCTGCCTCTAGTCCACCTGTCCAAGGATGTCAGCAGAAGGACACCAGTCACAGTTGTGGTGTACAGCTGTTGGATGGGGTGCAGCTGTCTAAAGCTTGGTTCAGAGCTGGTTTCTTTGCACTATATGCGTAATGGGCATATGTGCAGGATTTTTATGCTTGTGCATGCTATGTTGTGATGATATGAAGGTAGCTGAAGTATGTTTATACTGCTGCTAATAGCGCACTAATTTCTTTCTTTTTCTATTTCTTTCTTTTTCTCATCACCATGTTACCCAATGACATGTACACACCTGGACTTCTCTTCCATCTATACATCTATCCACCTCTCCCAAGTTGTGAAGCAGCGCATGCAGATGTATAACTCTCCCTACTGTGGCGTGCTGGACTGTGTGCGCGCCGTGTGGCAGAAAGAGGGCGCTGCAGCTTTCTACCGCAGCTACACCACCCAGCTCACCATGAACGTGCCCTTCCAGGCACTCCACTTCATGACCTACGAGTACCTCCAGGAGTTGCTCAACCCCCACAGACAGTACAATCCCTCATCCCACATGGTGTCCGGAGCTTTGGCCGGGGCCATTGCAGCTGCAGCCACCACACCTCTGGACGTCTGCAAGACCCTGCTCAACACCCAGGAATCCCTAGCCCTGAGCTCCCTGCCCCCCAACCCAGGCCCCGGCCAGGGCCAGGGAGCCCACAGACAGATCACAGGCCTGGCCCATGCCTTCCAGACAGTTTACAGGCTGGGCGGCCTACAGGGCTTCTTCAAGGGAGTCCAGGCTAGGGTCATCTACCAAATGCCCTCCACAGCCATCAGCTGGTCAGTCTATGAGTTCTTCAAGTACGGACTCACCAAGCACCAGCACAAGAGGAGAACGCAGCACAGGGGGGCCGAGATGTAGACAAGTCTTTGTCTGGTCTCCTGTCACATTGCTTTACCCTCTCTGTAGGGAGCAGATAACGTCGATACGCACATAGAATCTAACTAATCTTCACCTCAGTTGTCCCGCCCCTATCAGACAAAACCAATAAGAAAGACATCTTCATATACAGTTATATTCCTGCTACACTGTTGGAAGACTGGGCGTGGTTTGCTTTTTTTTTTACACAGTATTATAGTACCAGTTTCTTTTTTTGTTGAACCATTCATGTGACCAGTTTATCTAAGCTGAGGGTTAATGTGAAAAAGTTAACACACCAGTTGTGAGTTGGAAAGATAATCAGCAGGGGGCAGTGGTGTTACTTTGTTAACTTTGCATGTAGTTCTGGGGCTTTCAACGGTCTTGCTGTTCTAGGATCAGATTTATTTGCTACCAATCTGAACCTTGAATGTATGAGCGAAAAAGCGTAACTGACTCCAGATCCACACCCCTTTCTGGAAGCGTGAGAGTATAAATTGTCCTTCATTTACGATCTCAAAACAGAATGTCCTCTGACTAATCAAAGTAAAAGACAAGCATGTTTTGGTGTCCAGATTGGGCTACTAGCAGGGGTCTTACTCAAGATGTGAAATTATTCATTTCTTAATGTACAAGATTTCAATTTTATTGAATTGATCCAAGTTCCTAAAGATTTGAAATGATCACAGCCATTCAGATTCCAGATTGTTGTCAATCCTTCACACAAGCATTTGTTTTGCCACTGTAGTTTCCATTGACAGGTTCTGGAAATTGAAATGTCCAATCCATAGGTGTTTCTCCGGTACTCTACCAACCTGGCTACTTTGGTCACTGGGATCAGATGGAATTTATATCTTTATTAAGTGAACCATGCAGTTTTGTATGTGAGAAGTAAAGCTTGTTATCTCAACTTCCTCAAATTAACAAGAGGTCAGGTTTGGTGAGTCCCATTTGGCTTTCTGTTAGAGGATAGGAATAAATCATTTTATTTCCCTTCATCAAACTGCATTTGTCAGTTTAAGGTTGTTCCCCATGACATACTTGGAGAGGAAAACAGTGATTAAAAGTTCAGTTGCTCTCAGGTGTCTCCAGTTTATTTTTATTTATTTAATTATTACTTTTTTATTGAAATGTAATTCCTAAAATTTAATTTCCAACAAATTTGTTAGTATAATGTCTTTACCTTGGTTCCCATTGTTGCGTTTAATCAACCCTTGCATTATACAACTATTATACAAATGCTTCAGTTTGGCGGAGCAGACGAGGACGTCACTTGGATGAGTATTCTTGTGCATTAACTGTAGCTATCAGCCACTTGGAGAATGAATCAACAACGTCTGATAGCCCATCAAAGTTTGCATACAGTGTAGCATGTCTGTGTGTAGAGCATAGCTCAACAATCAACTGTGATAAGGAGTTCAGTATCACACAAAGGTTGGTCTGTACCCCAGCTGTCAGGGTAATGACATGAATGGAAGCTGTCATTCTTATTGTTTGATGTCTGATTGTCCCCAACACTGCACTATAATAATAATAAAGACTGAACAGTAGACCCCTACTTCCTGCTCATAAATGCTGGAGCCTCTTTTTGATTTTCTTTTTTTTCCAAGGTGCATGCTGTGTGAAGATCACTTAATCAAATCAATTTAAGCATAGTCGCTGATCACCAGAAAGAGACACATTGCTTCTTAAATTTTGTGCTAAACAGAAATTATAAAATGGGTTTGGTGAAAGAAAAAAAGAAATGCCTCTAGCCACAGCTGTATTGCCAGAAACATGGAGGGTTTGTGTGTCTTTTCAGGTATTCACTTTTAGTTGGAGGCAGTTACAGTTGTTTAGGCTTAGACACAGGTGCAGATCTCAACTTTGACCCTCGAGAGTAAAAACAATTTTACTTGCACACACACAACTTGCATACAAACAGCTAGGCTGCTGTAAAAGATTTCCAATGAGGAGGACGTGGGATTGAGCAAATGTGTGATGAGGCAAATTCCGTAGTTGGTGGTGTTGGAAAAAAAAAACGCTACACTTTAGAAAGTTTGTATTATTGTTTGTGAGATTAGAAATGTATTTGTATTATTTGGAGTGGTAATTGTGTCAAACCTAAGAACGTTCTAAATATTTTATTCAAGTTTACATAATCACATTTTTTCAGGGATCCCATTAGATGATGGCAATAATGATGATGAGAACTTTGAACATTATAAAAATCTAATAGAAATATATCAACATGAATGTAGAGGAGTGTTCATCAATTCAAAATCAAGATAAAAGTACCTGTGCAGGCCTGCCGTGGGAAGGTGTAGAAAGGCACAGAGACGGTCTCCATCCATACCAGTGATCTTGATAGAAGCACTTTGTCCTTGGTGACCACACCCTATGAATAGCTCAAGAATGACACCCCAGAGGTGTCATCTCTGTCCTAGGAGAGTGGGGAAGAGCTCTTTGTCTCATTCACTTTTGTATGAGACCTTCTACAGAACTGGTGCCAAACAGGTATTTTTCAGGCAAAGATTTAGACTGAACTGGTATGATAATCCATTTCATGATCCACTCTAAAAACAAGCTGGCAAACAAACCATTGATTCAAATAAAAACAAAATGCTTTTCAATTGCAGAAATGAAGTTCATTCAGTAGGAATCTTGGCAAAATAGTAGCTGTACAAATGACTTTGAATCGTGAACTAATGATCACAATCCCTCAAACAGCCCCCATGACAAAAAGCTTGTTTTCTTTTTAACACACATCAGCAAGCATGAACGAGGGATAACTGACACTACTGGCTCACTGTTAATCAGATCAGGAATCATAATGGACCCTGTTAGTGATAGTGATAGCAATAGCAGTTAAAAGATACAATTAGGGGTGATTGATGCTACTGCATCCCTTTAGGCCTGCTTAGCAGTTCAGACATTACAATAGATTATCACACAGACAGCAATGAATTATCCATCAGCAGGTGGAAAGTAATTGACAAGTTAAAGCTTATGTAAAGTCCATTTTCTGAGTTTTCAGTCAAACTGGACCCCAGTCACCATTAGTTTTTATTTAGACTTTGAAACAGAGAATATATTGGTAATATAGGAGTCCATTTTATTGTCCTCAGCTTTAGAACATAAAAGTTTGAACGTGATTAATTTTGATTTGACATTTTAATAAATTTAAAATCCAGAATTTAATATATTTTCATTTCTGCACCATACTGACCCAATCCTGCATTTTTGCAGCGTGTGCAGCAAAAAATCAGACCAATTGAAAACTGATAAAGTTCTTACTTGTGGACAAACCAATTATTTCTGGTGGATTTCTTTCAATTCATTGTGCATTTTGATCAGCGTATAAGTCAATGATTTGTTGTCTGTGGATGAAATGAGCTGGATGCAACAAGGTTGGGCAACTACAGCAGGCAAAGGTTCTGACCCAAGTCATCAACTCATTTTTTCACATGGAAAATTAGCTTTCAAATCAAAATGGCTTTTACTGCAGTTAATGGGTTGTTGTGGATTGGAAGAAGTGATGACAATATTCTGAGTGTTTACATCATTGTGCATTGGGAATATGAAGTCAACTCGACATAAGCAACAAAATCTTATAGTTAGGTTGAGCATCTATGGACAATCCAGTTTTGGAGAAGCAGGTTTAATGCTTTTACAGATTGCGGTGAGGAATGACAACTCCCCCACCCTACCCTTTCCATATACACACACAAAATCACACACATACACACTCACACCCATGTCTTGTCAGCCAGACACCTGTTCAAACAGGGAATGTTAATGAGCCGTCTCTCTCTCTCTCTCTCTCTCTACACGTGTGTGTATCCTGTCTGAGTTCATGCTATGTTACAATGGCATATTTCTGTGTGTGTTTGTTTCCCCTGCTCCTCTCCTCTCCTCTCTTCATCACTCAGCCAGCTAGAGCTTGCCCACTGTGCCTGTGGTGATGCTGTTCATGAGAGTGACTGACAGGGTTTAGATGAGCAGGCATGTTTGGGGTTGATCTGTGTGTGTGTGTGTGTGTGTCTGTGTGTGTGTCTGTGTGTGTCTGAGAATACAGTTTAGGAGGGTCTGTAGTTTGTTGTTTGGATTAGCCTTGGTAGAACACTCAGTGGTGCCATTGATAGAAATGGCTCAGATAGTGGACAGCACACGTCTGTCCACTATCTGCCCTGCTATTTGTGCTTTACGTTTCTCTGTGTATTAGTGTGGCGCTTGCCCGCTCCAATCTCAGCAGCCTCTGTAGAGTAAACTATTTAGTCTGGTTCTGAGCTCATTTTCCCTTTTCTTTCTCTCTGCTAGCGTGTGTGTGTGTGTGAGAGAGAGAGAGAGAGAGAGCGCGAGAGCATGTGTGTATTATTTTTATTTCCGTAATTGGTCTGAGTCCTGTGGGGAAGCACACAATGTCATGAAGGTCAGAAATACTCTGGGACGCATCTCAATAGTCTGAAGTCACTCTGTTTGTTCACTTATATAACTGTTAGCGTTCTCTTCTCTTCTCTTCTCTTCTCTCTTCTCTTCTCCTCTCTTCTCTTATCTTCTCTTCTCCCTTCTCTTCTCCTCTCTTCTTCCAGTCTCTGTTCTGTGAGCAAAGGGGATAGCTGCTTGATGTTACTAGACATTGAAAACAAAAGCGATGTCTGCTTCATGGTGGCAACAAGATCCAGAAGATGACCCATTTAGATATCAAACATCATCAACCCCTTCATCCTTTCACAAGTCTGGTTTTATGGCAATGTTGTCTATTATGATGATATGTGAACATATCCCAGCAATTACACTCTCTAGGCAAACAATTTACTGTGGGATAAGTAAACTAATTATAGTAGATAGATAGATAGATAGATAGATAGATAGATAGAGAGAGAGAGAGAGAAAGACAGAGAGAGAGAGAGAGAGAGAAGGGAGAGATAGAGGAGAGATGCCATGATTAGCCTCAGAGTGACACAGTTTAGACAGTCAATCATATTTTCCCTGAGGTGTTCACCCTCTGGGTGTGTGTGCACAACACAGGGGAAAGCATGAATGCATCTGTGAGCCCTTCATCACCCTGTGTGGGCGTGTGTGTACACGTGTGTGCGTGGATGTGTGTGTGTTTTGTTGCTACCTAAACAAATCTTGAATACTTTCTCCCATCTTCCCCTCTACTGAATATTATCACCATTTC